>OY982565.1:7770363-7887206 GCA_963859945.1 Euplagia quadripunctaria | reverse complement strand
CGTCAAAGCATCTAGGTACATATTTATATATGTATTAAAAACAGCTCAACTTGCAAAATAAACAAAAAAGTAAATATCATTCCATTAGTTTAGGTTGGGTATAATCCGTTCGAGGGTTCATAAGTGCGTTACAACTGCTAGGTATTTGCTTAAAAAAATTGCAATATGCACACAAATTCAATATTTTCATAAAAGTGTCAATTTACGTAGGTTTTGAATTTTTATAAACGGAAATTTAATGAAAAATTCTTAAAACCAAGGTAACACTTTTTATAACTAAAAGAAAACGAAATTTCATTTTCTGCTTTTTCGTTCTTTGCTCACTCACCTTAGAGTTCTTGTTGCCTAATCGTATTACGACACAGTGTGAATGAATAATGTGAATCTTACATACAACCTATCTCAGAGCATACAATACGTACTACTATCATCGACTACTATGTAAAAATGTCGCTTTAAAATCTAAACAACATTGATTTACAATTATTACTAACTAATAAATATATTTTATACTTATACGCCTTTACATTTTCCCTTACTAATCAGATTACAAATGATTAGCAAGCGATAAACAGAGATAGATAGCTATACCTACATAAAGAATCTAGGCACGTTTTAGGACAGAATTCATGAGACTTTTACAAATAAATACAAAGTGTACGTCAAGTCTTTACATATTCAACAAAAAAAGACAATATATAATATAAGTCGTCCGCAGTGCGTCCCTGTCAAGAAAATCACTGTTTGTCACAGTTACTGTGCATTTTTGATTTTCTAATTTGGCCTCCAAAAGTGACCCCCATATTCAAAATTAATTCATTTATGTTGCAGATCTGTGTTTGAGTCACAGGTGATATGTGTACCTCAACTTATTCGGTCCAGTAGTAGACAGACGGACAGACAGGCACACGAGTGATCCTATAAGGGTTCCATTTTTTCATTCGAACGCACGGCACCCTAAAAGTGTGTCTAAAATGTAAGTATCCGAATGAAGTGATAGTGAGCGAGCTTCATTGCAGACTGTTTGTTTATAAGTCGCAGGTCCGGTTCCATATGACGTACCCCTTGATAAGTGTGCCTGTAGTGCTCATGAATTTTATTATTTTCTACTATGGTTTTACAAGTGGAGTTCTCAAAAAGGCATTCAAAAGTTTTTCTCCCGCTTTCCAAGAAGACACGTGAACGTGTCAGTCCCACAATTACCCTCCTACCTATTATATAACTTCTCTTGGCCGAGAGTCGTGCTCAACGTTTTTATAGAACACTAGGTACTCTAGATGTTCCTATAGAAATTAAATTCTCAATCAATTAATGTCGTGAGTAGGGTTAGTAATTACAATTACAATCCAAGACCACTTGATTATAGGTACACGTTCCCAACTTACAACGCACAATAAATATTGATGGATACTAAAAAGTGTGACCGATGACTAGTAAGTAGTTCATAAATAGAGCAAGTAGAAAGTAAACTAATTTCTGATCGAAAGAAGACGTTCATAATAATCCTAATTAAGTAAAGGTAATCAATCAATAAATAAAGGAATAATTTAATTATATACTTATTCATTGACACTGATTTGTTTATCAAAGTTTTGATAAAAAACGCGTGATGATATTATTTTGACAAAAAGTTGAAGTACTTAGGTAAATAACGATGAAATGTGATCATTCTGTGAAGAAAAGCTAACAAGGTTAACAAGTTATTCATCTTTAATATGGGATCAAATAGTTCGATAAAGACTGTCAAGGATTCAGGCAGGTCTTATCTTCATTAGAATATCTATAAATATCTTAATTTCATTAAAATACATTTTCTGTAGGTACCGTTAAATTATATCAAACATGTACCTGATTACAAACTCTAACCGAACGCACAGCCTAAACTGGTAGGTCTAAAACATCATTAATAGATATTTTTGGGTTCGATGAGCTAAGATAACCTAATATTCGTTTACCTTTATTAATTTTTATAAATCAGTCGTCAAGTTTTTGTATACTCTTTGTCAGTCATCTTAAAACTTTCAACTATTCATGTGCTCTTGAGACTAGACTTAAGGATGAAGGATAGATTCATAACCAACCTCCTATTAATACTAGATTAAAGTACGCCAGAAAGATTCATATAAAGACTCGTAAAGCTATTGGTCCGTGGGCTCTGGAACATTTTTTTTAATTATTACCTACAAGCTAAAACTTAGCCGACCTATTCGTATTACTAAGTCGGACAAGTTTTTGCACGTGCCAAGTCTGAAATAGGCGGCATTTTTACTCCCCAGCCCTGCAAACATGTCAATTTCAATCAGAGAACATCTTAGGTCCAGAGGCGGCTTATGATGCTCTGTGTAGTGCCAAGAGCGACAGCCGCAGTACGTCGCCTGGAACCAGCTTGCAATAATCCGACGACTTTCATCATCTCGTGTCAAATGATGTCGTCGCTCTATATCGATGCAATTTTTTTTTAGTTCCGATTCACAAATTGTAATACATAAACTTAGTATGCTATCGTAAGTTTGTGCTTTTATAGGAATCCTGATTGACAGTTGTTTTTAAACAAAATTTAAAGAAATTTCTTTATTCAAATAGAGAAATTCACTAAAAAGAATAAATAACGATCCAAAAAAGTTAAAATAATCCTCAATTGCGGCGATACTTTAAAACATACTTGATCCCTAGACACTTTTGATGTGTGTAGTGAAACTTATCAGAAAATACTATATATAAATACTTAAAAATACCGAAAATACGTGCATAGGTATATAGGCGGCATGCCACCAACAGTCTGGAATTTTTTGAGGGTAAAGTTGTTTATTTTTCTTTTAGCTTATTGTTGTTTTGTTCTCTGAAGTTTACCACTGTGATGCTTGTAATCTGTATTTGAAAATGAAATTAATATGCTACAAAATGTATCGTATAACCGTTTCGTGGTAATAATAAACGTTAAATAATGTAAACTAATACTTGTAAACAATAATTGACTGTCTTTAACAATTCCCAATAAACATAAGCAGTTTAGTTGGCTACCCTAGTTCTAAAGTAGCTTAGTAAAACAATTTATTTTTTAATTTCTGTTTTTTCGTAAAATAAGGATATTAAAACTAATTTAAAAATATATATATATATATACGTACTATTTACATACATGCGTCATAAAATTCCTCCGCATCGTCACGTTGAATGGCAATGCTAATTCTCTGTGCAAAAAAAGGCCCGCTTTCTTGTCACAAGAAGTATCGATCAGTCGCGTAGTCCTTATAAACGAAACGAGCACTTGGACCTTAGACTTAGCGTCTCATCTTGAACGGCTCAAAAACGTATTACCTACCGATTAAATTTACGCCGATATTTACGCCATTTGAGGCTCTCTGCGGATACAGTAGCAGCGCCAGCACAAGCAGCTGTTCTTACTTGGAAGATGTGATGGCGCGATGGTATCAACGCAGGTTGCGTCCCACACCAAATGCCTACCCATCTTCCATGGCAGTAACGGCATACTATCTGGTCTCTTTCCATAGTGTTCACGTACGGCGGTGACAATTAGATATTAAACTAATTAGATCTTGACAAACATAACTCTTTTAGATTAGCAAAATTTTCGAACTTGAGTGATTTCCGGTACATGTACCAACTGATAAAGTCAATATAAAATATAGCCCTGACTACATCGTATCAGAATGTTTAATGCAGATTAAAATCTCCACTGGTATTGCGAGTGTGTATAGACACTTGTAATCGCTTAAAATTTGTCCGACCTTGTGTTTGGTTGCAACTTTCTTGTGTAAAACAAAACTTTTATTATTTGTAAGGTGTGAAACGTCATTATCGCGCGCACTTTACTACTATACAATTTCGTTCTTTTTTTTTAGTCGACCTAACTATGGAACTACACCACACGATATCAGCTATATTCAGACGGTCCCATCTAACTGTCCCACTGTCCACTGGCTACCATTTCTGAGAGGCCTGTATTGCAATGTTGGAGAAAACTCCCTGCGCTCTCTGAACGAGAAGTGGATAAGGTTTAACGCATTGTGGCCGTGACTCTCTTCATCGACTTTGAAAGTCGTACCTACCAGTGGCGTAACTATATGAATTGAGGCTCGTGGCTAGTTCATCAGATGGATCCCTACCTTAGGGTGCAACCACACACATCGATCGATGATAGAATGGATCAGTTTTTATTCTTATCGATCATAAGTCACCACATACACCAATAGGTCTGAAAAAGATCGATGGTTTCGATGCCATTGCCAGTGTGCTGGCACAGGGCATATAAGGCTTGTAAGTTTATTTTCATAAATCACTAATTAAGGTGACAGATTTAAATAAAAATAAAATAAAGTTAACACCACTCAAAAAACGTGTTTTTTGCTCAATCCTAATATTTATTGGCTTTGTGTACAAAAATGCCTCTCTAAGTGCCTCATATGTTCAGGCCCTTTGCAAGGCTCGGGCCCCTAGGGCCACGGGCTCGTGACATTTTGCCCGCTCTGCCAACCTATTTTTACGCCACTGGTACCTACTACCTACCTACTTGGCAGAAAATAGCTAGCCACCTATATTGATTCACAGGAAACCAATGATATTAGAAAGGGTGCTCCTCGCGGCGTGCATACTAAAAATATTAAACTTTCGCGTTCCACGATATAATTGTATTTATACGGCAATTAGCGCGATCACAAAATAGGTATTACATAGGTACGAGTAAGACCTCTGAATTGCCTGACGTTTCGACCACAGCCAACGCAACCTTACGTAATACCTATTTTGTGATCGCGTTAACTCCCGTATAAATACATTATTAAATACTAAAAATAGTAAGTGGTGCGCTTATTGTCTGTTCTTTTTCTTTCGACTAATTTCCTGTCAAGTCATTAGTGTCTCACATTTATATATTGGGGCGTTCTATATGCCCACATGTTCTGATCTTTTTGCAAAGGCTGCAGACGAGTGCCGAAATTGAAATTATTGATTATTTGATATAATTTCGATTTCGGTAAGAATAGAGTTAGTTTGGCGAGATTCTCTGATGGCATCGAACAATTCGAATTCTATCCAAAGACTAATTATTCTCGAAATTATTCTAATAATTGAGCATGTGCTAAGTAGGTAAGTACACTGTACACCTAACCTTTACTGATTTCTACAAAATTTATTATGTATTATTATTGTTTAAAAGAGCAGGAATACCAGTACGTGACATTTTTTTTTATCAGCACTAGCAATAAAAACACAGAGCTCAGCATAATATATATCTTTTTTTACTTAATAACATGATAGTTCGCACATATATAGGACGATGATCACACTAGTCGCGAAACATTCAACTCAATCACTTGTGTATTTTTGACGTTATCATGATATAAGAGTTTTCTAACATGTACCTACGTGACGCCGTGGCATTGATATGAGCTGACGGACATTCCTTAACAACTGAACAAAGCAATATAAAACGGAAATTTCGCAACAATCTACTTGACGCTTAAGCTAGTTTTGAAAACATTTCTAAGACATGAATCTGGGTTTGTAAAAATATCCCTGTAGTTATTAATGCACAACGAACACGCCTTATGCAATAGAAAATCAAAACCGATTAGTTGTTAATACTTACGTACATTTAGCAATAAGACCGACAGAAGTAAAGGCCAGCGCCATGTCGCGCCATCCGATCTTTCATCAAATTCCATCTAGTATCCTTTTTTCGTGCATTTTCACAAGTACAATGCTAATGTCTAAACCACTTAAACTGCACTTTACTGTACCGATGTTAAATCACATATTGACACTAGACATGTGAAAACAATTAGAAAAAATGAAAAATGTTTTGAAATTGAATATAAGTTATTGTTTATTTTAAAACTCCTAGTCGTAAGAGAGCATATCGTCGTATTGACAGCATTCTATACATCATTCGTGTTATCAGAAGGCCCCAACACGTACCTAGTACTTTGTCTTATCTTATCGTCTTAGTGAAAGAAACCAATATTAGTTTCTAATTATACTCATACTATATTTTTCTCTTTTATGAAATAAATACAAGACTTACATTTATAATATTCGTATTTCTTATTGTCTAGCCTACCAATAGTTTTGTTCCTTACGAACCACTTAGGTACTTCAGATCTCATACAAGGCATACGTAAGTACGTACACACAGCGCAAGGTACATACGATTAATCAATCTTAGCAAATCACGGAATTATCTAACACATCATTTTCTTGTTGTTTGTTTAAGACAGTATTAATTATGTTGATTCTAGGGTCACAGCTCATTTATACAACACCGCTTCCGCACGTAAAAAAAACAAACATTTAAATAAAAGCTTAAAGTCGTGCTATTTAGGTACATTTTAGAATGATAACATATAATTGCAAACACCGCGCGGTAAGCGGGCTTACCGCAGTCTAGCTCTACTCGAAGGTTGACACCAGGGATGTTATACAGGGTGTAACTGTTGTAAGTGACACCATACCGAATCCTGAAATAGTGTATTCAGACCACCATTGTAAGAGGAAAATCATTGGAAATTTCTGCCGGAAAATTCATTTTTTTTTTGGTTAAAAGCGATATCACATTGAGTAAACGGAACATTTTACCGAAAAAATTCAATAAATACCCCATTCGGCCAAAAACTGCAATGTAAAACATTAAATTTATGCAATCAACTGACAAAAAAAACAAAAAGAAAACTGCTTCGACGGCGCCGTGCGCTGAAGGTCATTCACCGTACCGCACAGTACGCGTGTTGCGTTACACTGCGTAGTTCAAAATCAAACTATTGACTGTAAATATTTTTATGATGAACTGACTTTTGCATGGCGCTACGCTATGTACATGCAACATGCGTAGGTATTCGTTTTGTGCGGTACGGTGAATGACCTTTAACGTTCGGCGCCGTCAAGACCAGCTGATTGCACAAAATGTTTAAATGTTGTTTGATTGACTACACTGCAGTTTTTGGCTGAATGCGGTATTTACTCATTATCATATCACTTTTAAGTAAAAAAATGTAAAATAAAAAAAGTTGATGAAATTTTCAATTTAAGTTAACGAAGTGTCTCCACTAATATAGTCCAAGATCCCAGGGCCGCCAGACGTCACGTATTTTCTGACGAACGAAATGTGGATGATTGTATAGTGTCAGTATGTACTATGATCGCATGCCTACCTGCTAGCTTGGTTAGACGGCCAATTTCCAGGTATCAGGTAATGAAGGTACATAAAACATTACTTACCTCACGTATATTCTCCTAGCTGATTTTCACGTATATTTTAGATAATATCGTTAAAAATAAGTCGACAATACTCCCAGACACATTCCGTCGGCCGTATTGCTTAACAGACGCTTTAAAGCTCCCAAAATAATTACTTAACTTCACGTAAATTCTGATGCTCCATTTTTATATATGTTCGCCATACAACTATACTAAAACCTTTTACAAGAAGACAGACTGATCCAAGGGGCCCCTAAACTCAATTTTAATTCCTCTGTGGGTAGGAGCGCGAGAGCATTATCCACGCGCATGAGACTGAGTGAGACCGATTGCGCTGTTAAGGCCATGAAAATTAATCTAGCAGATATTTGATAATTTTTTGGACTTTTGTTAACAAATAAATTATGGCAAAAAATAAGAAAAAAAATTGGCATGTAATGATTTTAAAAAATTAAAAATGCATTTATTTAAAATAAGACTAAAGTTGGCCAACGTTTTTTTTTTTATTTTATTAATTAGAACTAAAAAATATTAGAAACAAATTGCACTTATAGTTTTTCAAGTTTTACAAATGAAATGTTTTTTTTTTGTAATAATTTTATCAATTACAAAATTACAATTGTAATTAAATTCTATATACAACTTACACATTAAAACTAATAAAAAAAAATATATGTATATATTATTATATCCGGGCTATTTACATGCATGCGTTATAAAATTATTTACAAAAAATATCTATTACGTATATATTTTTTTTTATTTCATTTGCTACAATTAATTCAATATATACATTTAAATTAAATTAAAATAGTTAAAGTAACCCGTCCCGCATCACTCCCGGCGCAAAAGTGCCCATTATGCTGGCAGCGTTGCCTCGCTGAATGGCAATGGATAACCTTTGCATCAGGAAAGACCCAGAACGGGAGTCACCATTCCTATCCCTAATCCGGCGGCCGATATCCGCGATGAAGCTCTTCGCCTCAGAGCCCCAACTGCCCAAAGTTTCCACTGCAATAGGCACAAAATAGTATTGCGGTTCCATTGCGGCGTACTTCACACGTTTTTTATTTGCAGCGTACTCTGCAGAGTACGTAGTATATATAAATTAAATATTTTTAAATAAGTTTTTAGAATTAATTTAATTGTTAAATAAAATTAAAATTGGTCAGGCCTCCTTGGGGAAGAATAACGAATTTACGTGAAGTTAAGTAATTATTTTGGGAGCTTTAAAGCGTCTGTTAAGCAATACGGCCGACGGAAAGTGTCTGGGAGTATTGTCGACTTATTTTTAACGATATTATCTAAAATATACGTGAAAATCAGCTGGGAGAATATACGTGAGGTAAGTAATGTTTTTATGTACCTTCATTACCTGATACCTGGAAATTGGCCGTCTAACCAAGCTAGCAGGTAGGCATGCGATCATAGTACATACTGACACTAAACACTCGTCCACATTTCGTTCGTCAGAAAATACGTGACGTCTGGCGGCCCTGGGATACCTGGAAATTGGCCGTCTAACCAAGCTAGCAGGTAGGCATGCGATCATAGTACATACTGACACTATACAGTCGTCCACATTTCGTTCGTCAGAAAATACGTGACGTCTGGTGGCCCTGGGATCTTGCTCTAACAGGTTAATTAGTGGAGACACTTCGTTAACTTCAATTGAAAATACAAGCGCTGTTAAAAATTTCCATTTTTAGGTATCTACTCAATAACATAAAATTTTATAAAATTGGTTTGTATTTATACATTTATTTGTACCTATTATAAAGATAATAATCATTATTTTTGTGAAAATGTGAACATTTTATTACTATATTATATACGTTGGTAAAAATAATTTCTAATAAAAAATACTTCCTAAAATATTTCTTAACAACCCAAAAATAATATTAAGCATTATGTTATCTGTGATTAATTGTATCAAATCAGACTTAAAATTGATACTAAATTGAGATTGAAAACTTCTATAGCCGCGTTGAGCGTTTTTTGGTAGGGGTAAAAGTTATGGGTTCGCGTCATGGTAATGCTAATGATCGCATAAAATGCTGTCGGCAGTCCCATAACTGCCTATTTTTATTTTATTTTTTTGTAAGGGTTAATATGCTAAGCCTAATAATGACGATTGAAAACCAGGTTTTAATTTTTACATTATTTTCAACAGAAAATGCGTTTTTGGGCTTTATTTGTAAGAGATACGTATATGGTATCACGGACTTTTTTTAGACCTACTAAAGACCAACACTTTTGTAATACATAGTTTTGATATATGATTATTTTATTTATAAAAAAAACTAAGATCGAACAAAAAAAAATTTTGATCGAACAATGAAGAACAGTTAACGCACAGTTGAAAGAGCAAAAAAAAATGTCAAAAAACGACTTCTCCCCGCCAACTTGAGGGTAATTTTTTATTTTATTTAAAAAAAAATCTAAGATCGAACAAATAAAAATTTTGATCGAGCAGTTAAGAACAGTTAACGAACAGTTGAAAGACCCCCGCCTCCTCCCCGCCAACTTAAGACAGCCGATTTCAGGACTGATAAATCAGCTGATGATGTGTCATTTTCATTTAGCAACAAACACAAACGTCAATTCAATGTCTAAAGGCAATATTGTGGTGGCATTTGGTGACAAGTAGTGACAACTGACAATATTACTCAATATTTTGGTTATTCGGCAGGAAATAGATACTTGCACTCATAAACTAAAATATATAATTAATATAATACCTCGTACTAGTCAGTAATCCAAACATCCAAGCCCGAGCTCGGTATATTATGTTAAATGGTTATAAGTATTTTATGATCAAATCCTAGAATGTCAAATGAAGAAGTATTACAAGAGTATTCAAACTCAATAAAGAATATCAAAAAACAATGCCGTGACGCTGGCATGAGTGAAGATGAATTTAAAAGGATGTATTTTCAATCTCTTAAGACTTTAAGGTCTCCGGGAGAAAACGGAGCGAGCCCACGGCGCTATGTTAATACAAAATACATCATATTATGTATAGGAATAATTAGTGGGTTTTTTGCCATGTATAACTATAAAACCATTTACAGCACTGTAATGTGCAATGTTCAAGAGTATATTTATCCAGGCTTAAAATTGCTTAGACGAATATCCATTCCATTTATATCTCTGTTCCCATCATTAACAGGTGAGCTTACTCTTAGAATAGTCTGATACCTACATCAAATTTACCAAAGTTGAATTACACCATCCTTTGGAAGGCTAATATGGGTCTTCAATTTTTAAAAATAGAATAAGGACTAGATAAGTTATCATCAGTCATGAGCACTATGAATTCAGCAATCAACTGATTTTCAGCAGGTGGCATCAACAGCAGATTCTCATCTTTCAAAAATTGGCATTGCATAAGTAATGTGCTCACTTACTGAGTAATTTACTTTTACCTTACTCTATGGGAGGTCTAAAATGAGCAGGTAAATTAACACTAGAGGTACTACTTATAGAAAAGTTTGTGTACCACAACAATTCCAATAATATATGTGGTAACAATACCCATATATCATATTTTCTAGTTAGGCAAGTTTGGGTTTCAGAGACAAATTTTAACTACTTGTAACTTACCATAATCAAATAACTTTTTTCAGATTTTTACCACGAGACATGTTTAATTCAAAATCCTTTCTTCACTGTAGTAGATATGGACTGTTGGCCATGCAGTGCCGTAACCAACGTCATGGAGGTATATGATCCACATCCTGTCAGCCAACAACACACAGCTCCATTTATGTATGAGGTAAGGAACTCAAAAGAGTAGGTATAAATTGTTGGTTATGTGTTTCATAAATGAACAAGTTACTAAAGTTAGTGAGTTTTCACAAAATTGGGAATTTTGTGAAAACTTGTTACTTTATACACATAATATTTTATATGAAAAAAACCAGGCTTGGAAAGGCCAGTCGGCAAAATTACCTATTACCCTACACACAGGCTTGAGGGCAGCTTACAGTAGTAAGCCTTAGACAGTTGTTTGTAGAATAATTCCTCTGAAAAAGAGTGAAAGTTTGAACAGTTAACGATAAACATGAGGCCACTGACCAGTACACATACTATGTCAGGATTTTCTCACTCTAAAGAAATAAAGATGGTGGTTAAGGCTGGCTAAAGAGGTTTTCACCTCTAACCAATGTCACTGCTTTTTAATGTTTACGGGCTAGTGGCCTGCTCTGACTTTGCCTAGATTTAACTAATGTACTTTAAAAATAGTGAGACTTTTTCAAATCTGGGCTGTAATTCTAGAATTTAAAGAACAAAACAAACAATATTTTACACTTTCTTTGCAAGTGAAGAAACCTTGGGAAAACATAAAAGCTGATGAAATTTCCAAAATCGTTTCTCACGTGAAGTATTTAGGTATTAATAGATACAATAGTGATCAAATTTCGTCCATAATTAATTAAATTTTAATGTTTATCATTTATATCAATGGCCAGCATAACTTGAACTGTCATTGTACAGATTACGTACCATGACAGATCAACTTATATACTGGATGTGCGTAGCTTGATGTAGCCGTTTTAACATAACTTTTAAATTTGTAACATTATTTAAAAATTTTAGATTTATGCACTTCTTCTACACATAAACATTATATATTTAAAATTCCACGTTGCTCCGTTCGCGAAATTTTCTTAAAAATACGTAAACAGAATTATCTCGTATTTATAATATATAGATTAGTTGTACTGTGTATGTTTTTGATTGATTCCCTATTTTATATTTTACAGACTGAACAGAAAGTTATCAACATGGAATCTCTAAAGCAAATGTACATTAGAAACAGAGACATTTTTAATAAAGAATCCCCAAAAGTTTTATTGAACAATAAATATTACCAAACCCCGGATTATTTATTTGACCAAAGACTGTCAGATGACAACAACTTATATATATGGTAAGAGAGTTATAGATACCTTTACAACTATATTTTTTCAGTTTATGAAATCCATATTGTTATGACATGACTGACCCAAGTTTCCCAAAGATCAAAAACCCCAAGCCATCATCAAAAATATCTTTGATGTACATATAACACCATATACAGGTGTATCTGACAATGGAACACTCACTTAAATCACTCAAATGACTAGCATGCAGTTACAAAAAATAAATTTTGAAAAAAAATCTGTTTACAAGTTATGACCATTTGAATTTCCAGGTATTTTTACCTTCGTTTTATGTAAAAAGCAGGTGAAATGTGTAAATTTAGAGATTTTAAACCATACATTTTTTTTTTTTTTTTAATTTTTCGTCATAGTATCCAGCATTTAAAAAATTGCTGGATACTATGTAATGTAGATGTAAATCTTCAAATTGTTATTTTAGAGCAGTCATCATATAATTAAGTGTATTACAACAGAAGACTGACCTAACCTTGTAACTGGATTTTTAATAAAATTATAACTATATATAATAAGCATATTTTTTCAAATGACTTTTTTGATGACGTGACTTATTTAATTTGTTCCAGGAAGTTCAATAATATTAAGGTAGCACACCTGTTACGTCAAGTTATAGCAAGGCCAAAGGTTGTTCCCAAATTTGGACAGAGCACTGAACGATTTATAGTAGTTGACAAAAGCCAGAGCCTATTTCGTGTACCTGATACAGAATGCAGTTTCTCATTCCTTTTAGCTTTAAGTGGGTCAAGAGAAATACATTTATTACCAGCAGAAGAATGTAAACACCAGTGCAAGGCACTTAAAGTTCAATTAAAAGAAACATATTTATGTAAGTTAAAACCAACTTAATTTATAAATAAAAATTTCTTACATTACGATCTGAGATAGTTCCTCTACAGAAAACTGAAGCTAACAACATGTTAGTACATAGTGTCAAGTTCCTCGCGGGAAGTAAAGTTAACATTTCACATCTTTGGTCTTGCCAGGTAATGCTTGCATTACCTCTGTGGGGTAGGGCATTTGACTTCTATAGTTGCAGATTTGATTCCCGCTCAGTGCAAATATTTGTATGCAAAACTGTCTATTTGCATTGGTCTGGGTTCTTCTACGTATGTATATAGGTATATCCATTTACAAAAAAAATGCAGTATGCCAAGTATGTTTTTCTGTGGTCTACAACACAATACAAGTAAGGCTTGGTATGGGTCTAAATAGTGCTGTGTAAATATATCTCAGGTTATTATTATAGGTACTAGTAACTTTGAAATTATTTTAATACTGAAATTCAATATAATATTATTTTTTTGTAGTATGGTATAACTGGTGGTACTGGAGGCCTGCCGTGCAGCCATCGATGGGAAATGAAACATTTATCGCACATGTCGGCTCATACTGCTGAGCTTCAAATAAATTAGAGAATGAAACAGTATTATGGAATGTACAAAACACCATTTTATTAACAAAATAAATAAAATTAACTAAAAATCAACAAAATGTTTTCAATCGAACTTTTCTCTCAATTTGTCTTTGAGAAATACTGGTATTAGAGACACAAATGCAAATATACTGAGGACTGTTATTGAGGTCCACGACCAAGCGTCGCTCGTCGATGTCAATGTGTGCAATGTTTGTCCAGCCTTGATGGCTACGAATGATGGCGGGGCAACACCTGGAAAAATCATGCAACAGTTGTAAATAAAATTTCTCTTATCTAAAGATATGAACATATTTGTATTTCTTATAGCAAAACTTCAAACACATGAATAAAATTAATGGACTATTCAGTTTATTTACAAATTGTTTTAGAATGTCTATAAAAACCTGAATGACTGAGTAATTCTACCGTGTTCTCATGTGACTGTAAACAAATCAGTTTTAATTTGTCCTCTAAATTTAAATAGGAGAAGAATACATTTGAATTATTGAAGTTCGACAAATTTGTATTTGACATTTTTATCTAACTTAAATTTTTAAAAGGGGTTATAAACAAACAATATGAATAATTTCATAAGCATATTTCCATAATTAATTATCATTGACCTATTATAACTACTTTACATAAAATTAAATTAATTGAGCCTTACTGTTTTCAATACAATTTAATTTAACATTCAACTTACCAATAAATGTTCCCAATGCAAATGGCACTAAAGGTACACCAATTACAGGTGCAGACATATTTATAAACCAGTTTGGTAAAAAGGGTGTCACCCTCAAAAATATCATATAGCTGAGCAAATTATTTTTGTGCTTTGCGACTGCCTTCGCCCACTCTGCAGCTTTTTTTGGGAAGAATTTTTTCACCAACTTCTTTCCAAGAAGGTTAGATATGAAAAAACATAAACTTGCTCCAATAGCTGAACAGCAGCAAACTAAAAGTAGTGCTAGATAAAATGGAAATAAAAACCCTGAAAGAATACTTAAGAAAATTGATCCAGGTATTGCAAATGTTTGCAAGCTGTGGCATACATTAAGGAAACTCATTTTGTTATTATTCTTAAATCTCATTGAATATTTACTGAAATATCTTTCCTTTAGTTATTCAAAGATATGAACTAGCTAGCTGTGGAAATATTAAACACCAGTTTGGAAAACTTATTTCCTTACAACTTTCATAATGATTGTGATTAATTAAAACTGTTATAATTTAAATACTTTCATATTTTATAATCCATATTTTTGTCTGCGTACGGAACTTCTTACTATGACTCTTACGTCTCTTACATAATCAATGTTGTATTAAAGTTTTGTGAATATATTTAAAAAGGATACAAAATATAAACTAAGAATACTCCAAATAATACTTCATAAAAATATTTGTCCTTATAGCGGTCTAATACTAATCCTAAATGTTTGGCATCCTCAAGGTCCCATGGCAAATGCAAATGTTGACTTTCATGTCTGAAAAAGCAAATAATTTCATTAAAACAAACCACATTACTACATAAATGTCAGACAGTAGAATCATGTCTCCAGTGTAAAGTCGTAATATACATTAACGTCTTTGTAACATAACATGGCAACAACTAAATACCTAATTTTGTACAATGAAATGGAATGAAGCATTTAAAAATTAACAAATACTTTAATTTGATAAGTTTGAATATTCATTGAAACACCATGTACTTTACTATAATGATAGTTAGCATTGAGATTACCCAATGGATTCATCATTGTCATTCGTCATTGTGTCTGTCATTAGACCCAATGCTGACTCTATGATATGACTACAATATAGATTTTACTACTGGCCTGCAATGCATTATTAATAATATCAAAAACATTAAAAAAATAAATAAAAAAGCAACAACATAACTAACATATAAGTAATATGTATACAGCCCTCCCTTTCGAATCGAAATTTTGGTGAGATCTATCCCACAGTACATTTTTCCTTGATAAGCCTATGTGCTATTCCAAACTATAATTTATCTCTGTGCCAAATTTAATCCAGATCCATTCAGCCATTTTTGCATGAAAGACAATAAACATCCATACATCACACAAACATTCGTCTTTATAATATTAGTAAGATATATAATGCAGCTTTTGATTTTCATATAATTGCAAAAAATGTCCACTCTATTGGTGTTATGGACATACTAGAAGTTTTACACTTTGGCATCAGCACTTAATTATACTTGGGCAATAGAAACGTGTTTGCTTATATATCTTTTATAACCCATACGCCTAATGCATGTTGTCATGCTATAGTAATAGATTGTAATTGCATATTGTTACATTTTATTTAAAGCATTATGAACAGAGAACCAATAGGTCTCATTCATTGATCTACTACCATGTAATCTAGGATTGCTTTTGGGCAGGACTTTTATTTCAGAAAAGAAGCGAACAGTAGATTTCTAGTTAAGAGACACCCTCTTTAACATACTTCTATTTTATTATAATAGTACATGATACTTACTCTTCTAAATGTGGAAACTGGCTGTATAGGAAACCTAAGGCCAGTAAAGAAGATACAAATATTATAGCAACAATAATTAAGGCTTTAGATGTAGACAAGTCTTCTGCACTAGATGACACATTTATAGTTGCATCTGAAACATACACAATAAATCTGCAACACCAAATTCCATAATACAAGTGTATTATATACATTACGAAGTATTATTGCTATTCTAACTACACTTTAAACAATGCTACAAAAAGAACAAAAGAATATTGACTGGTACTTGTGTCAATAGGAAACCATCCAACATCATGTCTTAGATTGGTTATTCTTGGTTTAATAATGGTTTGGCGAGGGATGTGGACCGTGGAGGAAACAGAAGGATCTTGAAAGGGAAATAAATTGAACAGTCGTATAATTATAAACTTATGATTCTCTTTTATCAAGGAGGGCGAATGTTACCTTGAATATTTTTCACACGAGAATTTCCTCCAGCGTTATTTGCGCTCATGGTTTTAGCCTATATAGAATGAGATTATTCTTATTATCCGTATTTCCGTATATTTTATAAATAAATTCACTACTATCCTTCGTAGATACAAATGTTGTTAACTTTACAAAAAATACTTATTTCTAAATGTACAACTTCAGTGACTTTACGTTTTGACTGAAAGATCAAAGAACACGCGACTTTGAATTTCGAATTACAGCATTCGATTATGACAAGTTACTGTCCAATAAAAAATATAGAACAACATTTGTCCTTTTCTAATCAAAAGATATAAACTAAGTCCAGAAAGAAATTAATGCTTTAAATAGGTAATAGTACTTCTTAATAGAATGGAACACGACTTGATATTTAGACATAAAATTTACAATGACGGATCGATGATAACAAGACGACACTCCATTACACGCTATAATTATATCTTATTACGTACTTTTGATAAGACTTCAGCCAAAATAAGCAAACTCAATATTTTATGAACGTCTTAATCTTTTAAACTAGATCATTCACAATGCAATGTAACAAAAGTTTATAAACAATATCGGAATGTCATGTCAAGATGCCAGGCCCTATTGGCTCAATGTCGTATAGATTTACATAATTTAGGTTTTCATATGGCAGTAAGTGAGAAATATCTTTGGGTTTGTAAGTATTCCTAACAATAAACTGTTGCTCGCCATCTCGGTGGTATTAAAAGTGAAGCTTGTGCAGGGACGTTCTTTATAGTAACAATAATAACTTTGGACAGCTCACACACGGCCGTCTGATCCCAAACTAGTCAGAGCCTTGTACTATGGTAAACAGCCTGCTGAAAAAGATACCTTTAAATTTCTAATGTTGCGGTCGCCCAAGTTGAGACGCATAGCGCCATCTGTTATAAAGTAGCGAATTTTCCAGAAGAAGTTCGAATATTCTAGAATGTTCCACGATGTTTTAGAAGACTGGTGGGGTGAATACTGAAGCGGCCCCCACAACTCACTTGACAAGATCCAGATGAAGACACCAACACCATGACCTACCCCTCTTTAGGGGAAAGACACCGCCAGCAGGAGGCCATCGCCCCGAACCAGCCTCCATACGACCCATGTGGGGCGTTGTAAAGACCGCGACGGTTGTGGACGCTTTCTAGTTCTGCGGTACAACGAGTAAACAAGTGCGAAGAATAGCGAATAGTATGCGCGAATATCGGGAGAGTTTTTGGTAATACCCTCTTTTTAGGTTTCTGTTCTCTTCACAGACAGAGTGTGACCCGTGGACGCATCAGTTGAAATGAATACCAAATACTTATGTCTGCGGTCCCTTGACGCTGGTCCATAATGCCCACGTATCTTTATATTATGTTTTTTGATTTTCACATACATAGAGAACAAAATACACTATTGCGGATTATTGTGTTATTGGTGATTAATTAAAAAAAAAGTGTGTCTATTGGGCGTACAAATTGATTTATTCATCTAATCCCAAACCCCGACTCGTAACACTAAATAGATACATATAATTGATAAATGACACCCAGACACAGACCGAATGATCGTGCTCATCACACAACTCTTTGTCCTGGGTAAGAATCGAACCCACGACGTCTGGCTCAGCAGTCAGGATCATTAACCAATTAACTAAACAAATTACTTATATAATTTACTCCAAATTTAGCGGTAAATTCCCAAAGTTAGCAACACTGATTAAATTAACCGTTTTTAACACAATACGACGCAAATAGCACTTTTTGCCAGTCACCTTTTCACCAATTCACTATTGATAATGAAAAAAACGTCATGTCTAACCCCCAGTAATTAATTAATATAAATAGTCAGAAAAGTAAGTCTCTAACCACACATTTTTTCAAATGCTCTTAAGCAGGTTTGAGGATTAAAACTCGATACTTAAAATTAATTAATTTTATACCTCCTCTTGTCAATTGTTTGAAAGGTTTTAGTCCTTTAGTGGTAGTCTGTAAATTAGAATAATTAAATACGCGACAATCGTTGCTGATTGTATCTATTTGATAATAATGAAAAAGTCATAATTATCTGTTTATTTCTACGATGATCTTTGTCTATTCTCCTCATATTTACACTAATTTAGTTTGCCACCGTTATAGTTATAACTTACCATTTCTAAATTTCTTTAATCATTAAGTAGGTAGTTCTTACCAATATAAAGTCGTTACCAATGGCTAGTTACAGTTATAAATATTATTTATTATTTTTTATCCTTTTTATTATTATTATTATTTTTTAATCTAAAATAAGTCGTTATTAAAAAAATGTAGAAACTAACGATCAACATAGACTCAGATTTACTACATCATTTCCCTCTATTGAAGATATTAATAATGTGTTCGAAACAGAGCAGCCAGTAGAGACAACTCATTTTATACCGCCGAGTCTCAGGACTTATACAAAATCACGTACTACATATTATACAAACTCAGTTTTGTACAACAATAGTACGTCACTCTTTTAGGATTCAGTAAAAAGATGTTTTAACTTTAACGTATATGGGATTAACAGTGTACCACAGGTATGATTTGTTTTAAGTATCCAAGTACGTACTTATTACGCTATAACATCAGTAATGATTTCAGTTATAAAAAAGTACTCTGTGGTAATGTTTGTGATACATAAGATAACCGAATTATACAAATTTTGTATCCAATTATACAAACTGGCAGCCCTGGGTTCGAAAGTAAAATACATTCAAATAGAAACGTTCAATAGATTCACGTACATTTTCTATCGGCGGGTAACGCGTACGAGCATCCTGCGTGGGAGGAGGGATAGGGGACTGCTCCGCCGAACAGTTGAATTGCCGCGTCTCCCGCGCAGGTCAAACCCGCAGACCGAGTTGCGATCGCGACCGAAAGACGCGCATCGCTTGCGCTCACGTTCATTATCTATCTTACTTCAAAAACATCAACTTCACCGGTGTTAGTGCAAAGAAATGTGTTAATGGATATCGCCCCAACATTTAGTTCCACTAGGTACATCCTACCAACCCTACGGTAGTGATATTGGTGAAAGTGAGCTTTCTAAACGAACATAATTGTTATGTACTGAGATGCGGTCCTTCGTGAATACTTAGGCAGCATACATGAGTGCAAGCAGGGAGGTAATGTAAACATATAACGTTGTTAATTAATATTTTAAAACAGCGTTTGTTTATATAAAAAAGACGTAAATGAAGGTTTAATTATGGAACAATATTATATATTTTGTTACTTATAATGTTTGTTTGTTAAACAATAGGCATGTAAGAGCATTGCTACTAAATGTAGATCCGATCGACGCTACGATTTAGATGGTGGAATTGTGATAAAAAAGCTATTTATAATATTGTTTGATGTTGATAATGTTAGGTTTTTATCTTGTTAGACACCAGAAGCACAATTAATAATCATGTTTTTTTACTAAAGTCTTGTATTTTCCATGATTAAAAGTAGAGAGAAAAATATAGTTTAATGTGTGCAGCAGTACCGTTGGTCATGTAGTCCCGTAGACTTCTTAATCGTCTGTTACACTTCGGCCTCTATTGCAGGTGATGCGAGCAGACATATCCAAACTGTGTCTGCTGGTTGCTGCACTGGCACTTGGGTCTGCGGCAGGGACCGGCGAGTGTAAACGCGGTGTGAGCTGGTGGGACAGGCACCACGGGTCCTGTGTCCCCTGTACACGCTGCGACCCAGTCCAGCGCCTCGTTGTAAGGTATCCCTGCGAGATACACAGGGATACCATATGCCAATCCTTAAACGAAGCACAAATACCACCTTTCAAAACACCTGCTCCACCCCGGGTGCATAAAAAAGACAATGAATCCAGTGAAATATCTAGTGAATACGAGTGGTACGAATACGTGGACTATGACAGTGAGGTGACTACTAGTGATGAGGCAGGGGCGTGGGACCTTCAGACGACCAGCCTCAGTGTGGCTGCTAGTGGCTGTATCGTTTTCTTTGTAGCAGTGCTGGTCATGTCACTGTATCATGCCAGGCAATGGAAAGTTATTCGACGGGCTCTGAAGTCAGGTGAGTCTGCTAACTTGTTTTATTTCATCAATACCTAGAACCAAAAAGTACCTAAACCATTTCAATAAATTACGGATATTAAAATGTCTGCTTCCTTCCTTTTTTTTTTCTTTTTAAATAAAGATTACTAGTAACGTGGGTCGCACATTACTAGTAATCTCGTTAACCCCTCCAGCTAAGCTTAACGCTTGTGTTAGGAGTGAATCTAAATAGAAAAAGTAACTACTATTTTCCAAACCGTTAATGCTCTACGATCATAACTATAACCCAATGACGGATTAGAAAATCCATCGTTGTTCTAATAGTGGTCGTAAATAAAACACCAGTTGATCTCTAACAAGACTTCTTTTTTCGTCTCACATTTCCCTTACCGGCTATTATTATATGATATTGTATTGTACCTACGTATTTACTTTATAAAATGATATGCTTTAAGAATTTGATATAAGTATCATCTTATGTATAAAATTCTCGTGTCACAATGTTAGTTATCTTACTCCTCCGAAACGGCTTTACTGATTTTTACCAAATTTTATATGCATATTCAGTAGGTCTGAGAATCGGCTACTATCCATTTTTCATACCCCTAAGGGTTGTTCACCCTTAACATTTTTTTTTAAATTTTGGAACAAAATTTTATTGTTTTTATTTTTCTATAATGTGGCATTAAAAATACATACAACCCTGAATTTTCAACCCTCTACGATCAACCCCTATTTCTTAATAGCAATTTTTATATTATTCTGTTCCATCCACAGATCCTCAATAGAATTGCAAGATGGCAATCGAATACAATAATTGTAGGTACGATAAATTTTCATGTAAAATAATAAAAAAGGCATTGCAACGCATGCCGGGTGCATCTAGTTAATGCATAAAAGCATATTCTGCTAAACATGTTTACAATAAAATACCTAAGGAAGTAAAGGCTATTCAAAATATAACTAGATTCAAAAAGTACCTCCACGAAATGTTGTGTTCTAAATGTAACTATTCTTTAAATGAATTTTTAAATGACGCTTTATAATAAATAAATTGATTCATGTGATGCATGTCAATTTAAGGTTACACACTGACGTTCATTATAATTTATTTGCATTTGACTTGTTTTCTCTTAGTATCGTATAGTTGACATATCACTACATCACTACATATTATAAAACAAAGTCCCCCGCCGCGTCTGTCTGTCTGTTCGCGATAAACTGAAAAACTACTAAACGGATTTTCATGCGGTTTTCACTAATAGACAGAGTGATTCATGAGGAAGGTTTAGGTGTATAATTTGTACCCGTGCGAAGCCGGGGCGGGTTGCTAGTAAAATATAAATTCAATTGACATTGGTTATTATTTTGAATTTGATTATTAATAATGCTAATAATGTAATTAATATAAATTATGTAATTATTTTGCACACCGGCAACGGTTGAATATGGTATTTGCGCTTCATCTGTGTTTGTACACCCATTTTCTGCAAAAAAATATATGCATTTAATTTCATCATTTATAATATGTTTGCGGTAAATTTTACTCGATTATGCTAAGTTATGTTTTAATTTTAAGTTGGCATAAGTCCACACCATGGACGGGATTCAAATACCTATACACAGACTCAGACCCAAAACGTGGTGATATTTTGCCGCTGAGTTATCTTGATACGTTAAATATTAGGGCCCCAAACAACTCAGCGATAGAGTAACCTGGCGTTAATGGCTGTCACGCACGGGCAACCCTGAGAGTTTATTTATTCTAGCTCAAAAATTTTCAGAATTCGATAAGTTTTTCTAAATTCAAAACAAGGTTTTAATTTAGAATTTCGCTTTTGGTTATATAATAGTTAACGATAACAAACTAAAATAAACAACTAAGTAGAGCAGCACTCACTAAAAATAGTATGTTTCTTTTAGTTTGTTGTTTTGTGTTGTTATAGCCTTTTCAAAATTGTTTATTTTCTAATTTAAAACACACTTTACCGTAATTTAAATTTGGAAATAATAGTTTGTCTCTAGCTTACTCCTTAGTAAAAAAAAACAGTATGTTAGCGTCATACGTCATAGCGTGTGCCTATGGATCGTAAAATATTTAATTTTAAAAAGAAAACAAAAACAAAAATCTACTCAGAAACTATGACCTTTGGATAATATATTAAATTAACACATTCGTACCAGTGAAATAAATTGGTAATCACAGATCGCCTCATCGGAGTATTATTATTATATTACCTATATGACGGCATTTGACATGTATAAACTTAAAATATTTATATGAAAATACGTTTTTCTTAGAAACGTTTTTCTCATGACTGTGAAAATATGATATCCTACTTCCTACTAATATTATAAACGTGAAAGTTTGTGAGTATGTATGTATGGATGGATGGATGGATGTTTGTTACTCTTTCACGCAAAAACCACTGAACCGATTGCGATGAAACTTGGTATGTAGATAGCTGGAGACCTGGATTAACGCAGGACACAGGATCGGGACTTACGCGGGTGAAACCGCGGGGCGCTGTTAGTAAAGTATAAATGTCTGATATAGATAATATCTATAGTCACCTAGTATGTACAATGCACTGTAAAAACGCTCACATTTATTTTTCATACAGCTATTTACCGATCTTAAAATGTAATCTTAAAAAAGATCAGAAAACGTGCCAAGGTTAGGATACCCAGATTCACATTACATACTCGTACATATAGATTCTTGTATTGTAGGTATAAGATGTTAACTTCATTCTGAGAATGTCTGCAATTCGTAGGAGACTCAAGTTAAGCAGGTACTCTAATGAAAATAACGGATGATATCAAAAAAGTGAATGTATTAATTGTTTCCATTAAACTTTTCAACCATATCAAAGGATTATCTTGGACCCCGAATCCAAGATAATCACGAGGTTTAGTCGTATAAAAAAGGTGAGTTACTGAAAGATGTTTTTACTATGAGCCAAGATTCAGTGCCAGTATTCATGCGGATGCGGACAGTGGCGTGACAATAGGGTGGCAGAGCGGGCAAAATGCCACGAGCCCCTGGCCAGAGAGGGTCCCTGGGCACCTAAGACCCTGAACATAGGAGGCACTACAACATGCATTTAAAAAATATTAATTTTGTATTTAATAAATATCAGTTATATAATTTAATAACCCTAAAAAATACACGAGTTATATAAATGAATTATGTATCAAGATTTTAATACATTTGTAAGAAAATAACGGCCAAGTGCGAGTCAGACCCTCACACATCCGATGAATTAGCCACAGGCCTCAGATGGTATGGTTACGCCACTGGATGCGAATCGTATTAATCGTATCGTTCTTCAGCTACTTACACTGAATGAATCAGTTCATATTAATTGCTTTGCGTAGAGCCCACTCATTTCTATATGGTAGAGCCCTTGAATGTTATACCAGTATATAATTGTTGGGTGCTTTTGCGTTTGAATAGGAAACCTTGCAAACTATGTAACTATGTAAATTAGAACTACATTTAAATAGCTGTGTAATACATTCAATATTAAAATAATTATTGTATTTCAATAATAATTAAGATAATTAATGTAACTAGAGATCGCGTGGTGGTCGAATTTCGACCATGGTTTTTTCATTGGCCAGTATAACTTGAGCTGTCATTGTACAGACTTACTTACCATGACAGGTAATCACATATACTGGACGAATATAATATTCATTAAGCCGTCTTGTTAAAAATTTTAGCTTTCTGCACTTTCTTCTATATATAAACTGTAAATATTCCAAAATTCAGGTTACTACGTTCGCGAAATTTTCTTAAAAAGGGGTACAAAGAATTCTTTTCACGTATTAAAATAATAATTTATTGTGTCTCCTCTTATCATGTACCTACCTACAAAGATTTTTCATTTATTTCTGACACATGTAATAAAATGAAAATGTCAAATTTCTGTATGGTATTAAATTTCATTTCTTGAGGCATCTATGTCTTTAGCAATGGACACTCTCGGTTACCCGCAAAATCGATTTTCTTCAATAGTTACAAAATGTTTTAGTGTTAGATCATCTTGTGCACCAAGAAATGGATTGGATTTGAAGCCGCAAGTCCTTTCCTTTGACGTAGAATATAATGCAGTACGAGGAGGTTTTCTACCAAATAATGATATAATACCTACATTTTTTATGCCAGGTCAAATAATATGAACCAGAACTATTTAATTTTTTCATCACAACCTTATTGCTAGGGCTGCCATCGCTTAAATTACCGATTAAAATTTCAAAAACCCCGGAACATGAGTGAAGTCGCAATTTTTTCCCGGAAACTAAAAATACATTATGAGAACGCAGTTTCCATTTACATATTTTTTAATAATTTTATAAAGCTTGTTAACGATTCATCTAACAATTATAATTTTCCCCTGACAAAAAGGGTCCATCTTTCGAAAACCCCGTCCGGACGCTCCCCAGACGCCCTGTAAACTAGGACAAATACGGGGAAACCAGGACAGATGAACATTATTTTATAACCAACATACCTATTTCACAAACCTTATACCCAATATTTAATTTACGTCTCACAGGACATTTACCTACTCTTTTTTAAGTTTACATTATTTTATAAGGACGAAGGATTCAGTTAACTCTCTTTATAAACTTTAAAATCTTTAAAATAATTTAAATACACCAGTTACTTTCTCAATTTCCAAACACATCTACTTACCAAAGATTACCATACAAACACTATGACATCTATACTAAGTACGTACCTACACGGCCTATTATAAAAAATTATACTCCTAAAACATAACTGAACAGTTTATTCCGCTAATCTACCAGTACTATTATAAGATTGTTTTGGCGTTAGAAAGCCTGTTTATAAAGGACATAACATCACGCAACGACCCATAGCAGTTACCTTAAAAGTGTACCTATCACATATGCATGGTTTACTTAATATTCTACCACGACCATCAGATTATAATACTACTACGTAACATAAAATGCCATTACACAATTCTGAATAAATAAACCGAAAATTATATTGCCCTCACTCAACGTATGTATTTACGCCCTGCGAATTATTCATATATAAATATGTTTTATTAGTTCTCGTTATTGTCCGTTACTCCTTTAAGTTAAATGCGTGTTAGGTAGAAAGATGAATGGGTATTTTATTTATGTATCTATGACATACTATTTTTACCCTATTTCATCTTTAAGCACCAGACACTGCCCCACAACTCCTTATTTCGTATTCTCTCTATAGGTACCATGGTTGCCTGGAAGAGATTGCCTTGTGCGATAAGGCCATCAATTGTAAATTTGTCTATAGTTTTATGTTTTTTTTTTGTATTTAACACCTGGTGTACAATAAAGAGTATTATCACGGTAATATTATCTAACCAGTATTGTGACTCGGCGGTTTCATCTACCTACTTAAGTTTCTTTCTAGTTTTGTGATTGTTAATAATAATATTTACGAAAAGCTTTATTGTTAAATTTAATGGTATAAAACATCCAGATTGCCATATTAAGTAAGTACTTGTACTTATCTTAATCAAATACACAAATCGCAAGCTTAAGCATCCCACAGTCGCGAATGCGCCGCAGTGCGACTGGTTGTATACCGAACTTAGACGCGTAGGTATGACTTGCTTTCCGACTGTTTGTATGAAGATACTAAGTACTGTATAGATAATAATTACCGTGGTATTAAAGTTATTATAAGGAGATTTATTGAATTTAAAAAATCAGATACTTACGGAGAACAGAATAGGCACTATATTTGCTCGCTGCTGTAACCACATTCTTTAATGTTGGGTATATTTAAACCTGACCAGAAAATATATTGAACTTTTAGAAAAAAATAACACTTCTATGCCGAACTGGTGCAGGTTTGCACTGATTCCCAGATTGCGTAAATTATTATCAGGTTTTATGTTAATAACTTTTTAATCGCAGCAAGGAGTCTGGAGACGTACTTAGCATACGACGGTAGACTGGCCCCCAGTTATGCGAGACCTAAAATATAATTGACGAAATGTGGGATGGTGAAATACATTTCTGCCTACCCGTTCCGGAATACAGAGGCGTAAATGTTTTCAGTGGTCTTGGGTTATTAGGGGCCAGACAGATGTAGCGCTGTAATTATAAAGATGCTGATAGATAGCGTTCAGAATAGTGAGTCATCAGGCAACAACCACAGAATAATAAAAACAAGGGAAAATGCTTAGTTTGTACAGAGATCGGTGGCGCCAAACTCACACATCTCTAAATGATGTTTGGTGATTTAACTCGCTACACATGTCGGGTTACAGCGAGTAGCTTAATGCCGCGTTCCAATAAACAAGAAACGATTCGTTTTGCTTACGGACGGTAAAATTTCGTTGAATTTTCAATGAAAATTTTACCGTCCATCAGCAAAACGAATCGTTCCTTGTTTATTGGAACGCGGCATAAGTGAATGTAGCGGATCTTCGCATAATTGCGACACTTTTTACATATACTCGTATCTTATAGGTACCTAATTTTTTGCCTACCTTTTATTAGTCTACATCTCAAGTAAATATTCAAATATATTTTTAAATTAACATGCACGACAATTTGAAAGTATCACGTTCCCTGGCGGATCTTCACGGGATCGCGAGCCGAGAAAAGGTGTGACTTAAAACGTTTGCTAATAAAAGAGTCTAACCACTTGTCTCACAAAGAGTTGCATTTCGCGGAGGCTTTCTGGTCAAACACACCTTTTAATACGACCGCTTAAGATTGTCGCCTAACCTATAGGACTGATGATATTACATCAGTATTAGTGTGTCTTGAGTCTGTGTGTTATTAATCCAGTAGATTTGGTCCTTTGGCTTTGAACAGTACTTTTTTATTGAATGACAGGTACTCCATATAACATTTATTAATATTATTTATATATGAATTATGAATATATAATATGTATATATAAGAACATACTCTTAAATAATTATTACTTAGATGTTCATAATGTAATTGGGGCCTGCGATAATCCCAGGGTTGCAGAGCGATCTGCAACGAAAGCTGACGCAGGTACCTTATTTGATCTTCGATATCAAGTGTCAAGTATGTTTATTGTGAAAACTTGCGACTGAAGATACAAATAAAATATTTTTCTTTCTTTCTATAACCTTCTCTGTACTTCTGATAACGATACCTATGCCAAATTTTACGATGATCCGTTGTATAGTTAGGGGCTATCCATAAATTACGTAACACATTAAGGGGTGAGGGGAGGGAGTCAACGAAGTGGGACATTGCTTGACAAGGGGTGAGGGGGGAGAACATAAGCTTCGTGACGTTACATGCCAAAATCTAAAGTATTAAACAACATTACCTGTAGGTAAACGAAAGACTACATACGGTAGGTACTACACTTTTACTAAAAAATGATAAATTTAGAACTGCTCTTTTCAATTCTGGGTGTAAAATTCCAAAATATGTAACGTCACACCAGGGAGGGGGGTTACACAAATGTGACCACCTGTGACAAGGACGGGGCGGCTCCAAAATATCATAAAATTCGTTTGACGTAATTTATGGATGGCACCTTAAGGCGTGAAAGCGCAACAAACTAACAGTATAATACTAGCTGTTGCCCGTGACTTCGTTCGAGTGGAAATTTTGGTGAAATCTATCCCACGGGAACAGTACATATATTATTTCCGGAATAAAAACCTAGTAATATCCTATGTGGTATTCCAGACTATAATCTATCTCTGTGCCAAATTTCATCCAGATCCGTTGAGCCGTTTTTGCGTGCAATGGTAACAAACACCCATCCATCCATCCTCACAAACTTTTGCCTTTTAGGATTAGGATGGGAACAAAGTTAATGTCATCAACCAGTCACATCTGTTTCCGAGTTGGTTTACATAGTCAATTTAAATTTGTTACTATTGACCGTGGTATTCAGTACAAATAATATAAAGTCATAAATCTGAGCATGCAGGCGTAGGCGAACACCCAATTTTGAGACGGCGCGCGCCGCCTCGAACCCATGTAAACAATACGAGTTTGTTTGAACATGTGCGCTACTAATTTTGACCTGCGTAGCGGACCGCACGCGTAACAATAGCTAACGGTTTTCCTTGCATTCGACTACTCCAAAATTAGATTTGTAATATTTTAGTTACTTTCATTAACCGCTTACATCTAAGGCGCTGCCCAAAATCATATACCTACATGTGATATCAATCAAACACATTACAGTATTAGCGCAAGCAAACGTCAGCACAGTGAGTTATGAAAGTATGTAGGTAAGTAATAAAAACACAAATTTTATTACTTACCTACTTATTTCCTCCTTTATATTAATTTTTATCGAATTTACAGATGTACAAGATTTGACAGCGAAGCTAAAGCTGATGGAAGCGGGTGGCGAAACAACAATAGAGCCCGTTGTGGCCGCTGATCACCACATCTACTGCAACATTCACGTGGGGAAAAAGGCATTACTTGGTAAGAATCAATTTCAATGTAATCAATGATATTATACGCATGCTATTTTTGTGTACCTACCTATAATAGCATCGTGTATTTATAAGAGAATTGCGTCACGTTATTTAAAGCTTAACATGTTAAATGTTCTAATTCCGTCTACACATAAACTGCGTAAATATTCAAGAACAAAAGCATTCCCGAAAAAGGAATGTTTACTCGGTCATAATTCCCATTAACGGTCAGGTCGAGAGTGAAAACCTCGAAGTCTGGCGCCATTCCAGTCAAGTTTAAAATACGGTTTAGCGTGGGCGGGGGCTGCGCATGCGTCTGTCGCGCAATGGCGCCCGTATTTTATTTATTTTCAATCAGAACGTCCTCGAGGTCAAATCATACGTATGCCACGACTGGCCACGAGTGATGTTCCTCATTGGTTTCTAAGCACAAAAATAAACATTTGCCGCTGGTTTTAGTCAGCAGCATTTCTAATTCAGTAGGATTCGTATCACACACATATTAAAGCAGTTCTGAGAAGAATGTTTGATGTCTGAGAAGCATATCTTCTCTACAAACATACTTGTATTTTGTATGTAGAAGACACGTTTCTCGGACATCTTTTCCTTAAGCATTTAATAAAGGGTTAACATTTTACGCCATTATTCTATGATATTATACTTACTGAGCCGCAAAAAAGCGTGTCGCATATAAAAACGCAATAAGTTTAATATTTTGCAATCTTAAAAAAAAGTTTCTTTAATGGACAATGACAAATACCTGCGGGACTTTGCAAAACTTTCTTTTAGATAGTGTTCATTTAAAATAAAGGCAGTTTTGGAAATTTACCGTTATACGCATAGTTTAATAAAATTGTATATGGTACCTAAATATTTCATACAATATAAATACAAACTAAAACAATACTGTTTTTCCAACGTTGATTGAGATAATTGAGGCTATAGTTTTTTTCTGAAAATTTAATCAATCATATTTTTCTTATGTTAGAGCTTAATACACAATAGGTAGGTAGGTAGGTAGGTAGGGTAGGTATATTTATTTAAATCTTTCCACATAAGTTCACATAGAGCCTATCTTTTTGATCAGGATTGCTTTTATAAACTGTGTTAATCTCAAATGTACAGATTTTCAGTAGGAACAGTGCGACTTAGTTCTTTTCGTCTAATAGACAAGTATCTAACTCGAGAAAATATAATGCAATACACGCGTACACACTGCGTCCAATGATGGACAGCGCCTTGTTCTTAATTCATGTTGTAATATACCCCATGGAGGCCAGATATGTCGCATGGAGGCCACCGAATGCCGTCACGTACATGTGCTCGATGTCGATCAAATTTTAATGGCTTTGTTCAATGCATTTTATTCATTCTGCACTCGGTACCTGAGAAAACGGTAAAGGTTGCTATAAGCGCTTTCCAAATTGCAATGCGATCCTTTTTAAACAGTCGTGGTATTCCTCCTGACCATAATGTCATAGTAAATTATTATGTTCTTTCAGTACAATAGTTTTCGTGTAAAATTCAGCCTCGATAAACGTCTAAAAGACAGACCTGATTAATTATTGGTATATCTATACAATATTATAAAGCTGAAGAGTTTGTTTGTTGAACACACTAATCTCAGGAACTACTGGTTCGAATTGAAAAATTATTTTAGTGTTGGATAGCCCACTGATCGAAGAAGGTTATAGGCTATATAAGTTGCTAAGTTGCGCGGGTCAACTGGTATGTAAATATAACAACACCATAACAAACCAGACAGTCAAGTCCGTAAAGAAAACTGATATAATGAACAATATTTTAATATTTTTTTTTACCAATACAACGTTCAATACTTTAATGAAAAAAACGAATTAATTCATTCTAATCTCTTTAATCTACAAGCTGGGCGAAATAAAATTTTAATTTACTTAAGTTTTAAGCTAGCAAAAAGGAAAAAATGGGTTTAGGTCTTTGTATTTTAGTGTCTGTCCGTATTTGACTTTCGCAAAATAGAGTACTACCGTCAATGACCCCTGATCTAGCTCTTAAGATGTCTTAAGTATGTACTTACCAAGATTCAAATTATAATTTGGGCAAATGACTTAGCTCTAAGAAGCAGTGTCGGTAGTTAAGCCTGATTAACATAATCCAATTAGATAGAGCATTACTTGACTACAACTTACTTAATGACATTTGTATTGTGGAAATGCAGTTAGGCATTAAGCGTTCCAATCTTGTGCTAATGTATGGGCTCTGTGTCGCTTGCTTATCTAGATTGGACAACCTAAGCCTTAGGAATAATTTATTCTCGATTGAATCCTACCTACCAACTTATTGCCCTTACACATTAACTACTAGTGAGTAGCAGATGTGTGAGTGGAGACTTAAAGTCGTAGGTACGTATATTTTTTATTTTATAATTTATAACAAAAAAAAAACGTCCCGGCATCATCATATTTCAACCAATTTACACTTAACCGTAACAAAATATACACGTAAACCTTCCTCTTCATCACTCTGTCTATTGGTGGCAAACCGTGTGAAAATCCGTTCAATGGTTTTTCAGTTTATCGCGAACAGACAGACAGACAGACGCGGCGGGGTTCTTTGTCTTATAATATGTAGTGATAGTGATAATGAAGGGCGACGCCCGGCTTTATGAATGATTCCTGTGCGTTACGACTTCACAAACATTTAAACCAAAAACAACACATAGACTCGGCACAAATACCTCCTTCTACCTTCTACCGTGGGAGAGTCATGCTTCGGCACGTATGGGTCGGCTCGACCGGAGTGATACCACGGCCTCACAGAAAACCGGCAGTGAATTGCATTGCTTTTCACCGAGTGAGTGAGGTTAGGGCCTCCGGTAGGAGGCCTTAATCCTTCCCTCCCCCCTCTTTCTCCCTTCCCCTACTCCCACCTTAAAGGCCGGCAACGCACTTGTGACTCTTTAAGTTGCAGGTGCCCATGGACGGCGGTAGTCATTTACCATCAAGTGATCCGTCTGCTCGTTTCCCAAAAAATTGTCTGATGTGGGATTTGAATCTACAGTACGCGGCGTAGAGGCGACGCGACCAGTTAAACCATTGCGCCATCCGAGCGGTTAATATGGTTTATTCTATGTAGCCTTAAATACCCACATGAACATATTCGATTATGTTTATCATGTTCTCCTTACGCACTTACCACCTATAATCAGCATTATGTAACTTGAAAAAAGAAAATTTTAATCGTCTTTTATTTCCGAGTTTCATTTGTTTTTTTTACTACGTGATAATTTAATAATTGTGTATTGTAAGAAAATTAACTGTAATAATTAAATGAAAAGAAAACAGATTTTTGTTGTGTTGTATTTGTAAATGGGTCTCTGACAGCGGCACGATACAAAACGGACATCTTAGAACAAATTGTGATGCCTTTTGTTCCATACATAGGAGATAATTTTCTTTTAATGCATGATAATGCTCGACCCCACACTGCTGCCATAGTGTTGGGATACCTTCAAGGGGTCGACATCGAAGTTTTGGAATGGCCAGCCGGCTCACCAGATCTAAACCCGATACAGCATGTCTGGGATAAACTGGGAAGACAATTTAAACAAAGAATGCCAGCAGTAACCAACTTAAGACAACTGTGAAAGAAAAGGGCAGTGGTAGAGAGATGGGACCAAATGCCACAAAGTTTTATTGACAATTTATTAAAAAGTATGCCCAGACGGATGGAGGCAGTTTTGACAGCGAGAGGAGGTAACACTAACTCTCTTACTTAAGGCGCAGTACGGCACACCGTGTGGTTTTAGTCGGTTCGATTCCGACACACCGCCCCACCGAAAACCCCGGTGGGGTGACGGCCCGAAGGGATTTCCAGAGGCACAAAAAAAAGGTACTGAATGTGCCTACTTGTGTTTATGTTACATTACATTACAGAAAAAATCAGCTATTTGATAAAGTTTTAGTATTCAATACGATAAGTTGGGAGTTTTCCATTTCCTCACATTACGTCAATAAGAGATAACTATCAGTATATAAACATAAAAAAGCTATTTTTTGGTAATCTAGCCTTTTTTTTGCATTCCTCTAAATATGTCCATGTGTGTATATATATTTGTGTATCTAATATCTCATTGCTAAATAGGGTAAAAAACAGTCTACTTAAAAAAATACATTTCTTTGGGAGACCTAGGGTGATATTTGAATCGTAGTAAATATAACCTCACAAATTGAATTTAGCGCATAGGTACATGTATACGAGCGTATAGCAGCATAACGTATAAGTATACAAGCGTGTAATAAATCCGATGAAAAATGATTTCATGCACAGCTAAATTAACCCACATTACAGGAGCGTGCCGTCGACTTATGAACAACCAATCCATTCTAGAAATATAGTCTCAAAACATTTACTTTTAGCCGTTACTGCTGTTGAATAAACATTTCTCATAATTCTCAGTTATTCAGGATCAAGAAATACTGTTCAAAAATAGTAATGATATCTATTTTTACTAATTACATAGTACCTAGTTAGTAGTAAAGCACAGAATACATAATAGTACAGGTACAGAAGTCCAGCTCCGCAAAATCATTTAAATAAATGGCGACTCTTGTCCGACAATAAAGTCGCAATTCGGGTCGCTCAGCGCTAATTACCTACAGTTATATTCATCTAGAAGTTGTCTCTCTTTTTATCGCGTAACTCTTATCTGTTCTGACGACGCTGCGACGTTAGGGTTGTATTGATTACCAGTAACATATGTGCCTATTAGTCTATTTTTTGTCAACAAATATACCTAGGCTAGGTACTAATAAGTTGGTAGTCTGGATACGAAAGGTTGACGCGACGCAGCGCGTGAGTGAGCATCGAACTTACGTGCGTCCCGCCTGGCGCGCGGCAGCCCATACAATTTTGGCACGATTAGTCGACCCCGCCGTGTATACGTGTACTTATATCCACACTACGGAATGGACCTGGCCTGGTAAAAGTTAGTACATAGTAGTTGTCCTCACAAATGGTTACACCTACTCTAAGCCCCCAAATACCTAGTAGAGAAATTTTCACTTTTTTTTCGAATAAGTACAATTACTACTTATGTCCTTATTGAAAAGGCACTCAGTGGGGCATGATGCATTACTGTAAACGAATAATTTGTGTTATAGGAGAAAGATTGTGTAATAATTGCATTTAGGTATTCTGTATTACCAATTATAAGTATTGTTTTATTGATTTTTTCATTCTAAAGAGCATAAAAATAATTACCTAGCAAGGAAAAACGGAATACTTATGAATTAATTTTGTTAAATCATTTTTAGCAAGAGCGAGGAAATTAGTTTGTATTTTTTAATTATATCACCTAAAAACAATTGTGATTACTAACTTGCATCTGCAGTTGAGACCATCGACGATAAAGGCAGACCGATTTATGGTATTCCTTTGGTTTATCCTTCAATAACATTCAAGATTCCTTTTTTATATAATATATATATATATATATAATGTAACTATAATGGATGACATAATATATGTGATTGGAGGTAAAATATTTATTCTTTGTTATTTAGAATTAAAAAAAATGTCCTATTAATTTATGCGTCTTAGTGAAGCAATTTGCTTTCTACAGTACGGAGAGCAGGAATCCGACGCGTCTGTTTTTTTTTATTCAGGGTGGGTCATAGATACTTTTAAGTTAATACAGAGAAATTATTCAACAATAATGCCAAAGCCTTAAAAAGTATTTGTTTGCCTAGGATAATCCTAGTCGCTTCGCTATGCAAGTAATGGACTCAATCTGGCAGTAAGTAATGCACGTGCGTTCATTAGGGGGTTATTTGTAATGCAAGCTTGTCGCCGGGGCAGCCGCCGCTGCTTCCGCCCCAGGGCTTCACTCGCGCCGCCGCGCCGGGAAGGCCCACACTTCCTGCTTACACCGATTTTTGACAACAGTATATTTAACAATAAATAGCTCTTTCAATTGATAATAATTTATTAGGCTGTTGAACTGTTTATATTTTTTATTGAAATCGTTAACTATTTTTGTAGTTGAGTTCACATGTGCCACGTGCTTTTAAATCTTCATATATCTATCTAATCTGTTTTGTGTGATGTTCTTATATCAGTTGAAACTAATCAAGTAAAAAACGGTATTCCTGAAAATTGATAAAAATCGTAGACACATTAACACCATTTAAGTAGCCTGATGTTTAGTCAGATCGTAACTAATTGTACAAAAAAACAAGAGAATGCGCTGAATTGATCAAGGTTTTTAGGAAACTGAAATAGGTCTTACATTCGACTGAATAAGAATCAGTTTACTGTTTACAAATTTAAAATAATTCTGTCCAAATTCTAATAATTTCCGTACCGACTAATGTCAGTTAATTCGTGAGGCATTCATCACTCTTTATTATCCGATTTATCGAACTTCAAAGAAGAAAAAGGTTCTCAAGTCATCACGTTTTTCGATAATTCATATATTCGATTTGACTGAATCGTTCTTGTTTAAATCTGCACTGTGGTTTTGTGGTATTTGCTACGTGCAACCCAGTAAAGGCTTGTTGATAAAAAGGCCATGTTCATTCACTTTCTGTTACCCTATCGCGCAACTGAGAACCAAACAAACCGACATATCACATAAAACGTTACCTAGGTACGATTACGTAGATAGCATGTTATGTGACTTATGTGATATGACAGTTTGTGGTTTCGATTTTACAAATTATCATTAGAATGATGACAATAACATGACTGCATATTATACTCACGAGCCCTTCCGATTTAAAAAAAGGGTCTATCCTGTGCGAATCTATTAGAGAGCGGTCGTGTAGACCTGTAGTAGGTTGTTGGAACTGTTCGAAGAACTTGTGCATTGAACTCGATTAGTTGTTATTCCGTAAGGTGCGCGCGTCGTGGGATAAAGGATCACTACGGTGTGGTCTCTGTTGTTTACTACATCGTCGTTGGATTTCGGTAGAACTAACGTTCGCATTTTTAAACGCGTCACGATAAACATCATTCGGTACTACGGCATGCTGCGGCACAAATAGGGGAGATAAGCTCATCATTTAATTAAGCGTTACACAATAAACAATATTTGCACTTTATTTTTAAAGTCAATATGCCATTGGTTAAATCCCTAAAAAGATATTTCACACGTTGGGTGCTAGGTCGACTGCTAGACTCTCGCCCGATTTCTGAAAGGCTGATTGACGCAAAAATTAAACAGTCTAATCTCTTGTCAAGTACATATTGAGTTGTTGATTCTTTGATTTTGATTTGATTCTTATGTCCATTGCCATTCGAATGTTCAATGAAACTGACCATAGATTAGTAAATTTTTTTTGATCAACGTTTCAGAAACTCGTATGGATTTGAAACCACTTTTGACTATATTTTGATTAGCTTTTCAGAAACCACGGACTTAGAGATGCAAATTGCGTTGCCAGGTTTTTTCCCATTTAGGTGGTTGTATAGTATCTTGTTATTCGCAGTCCGGTCACCGCCGTAAGTTGTTATTGCTGCATACTTAGGTACTGGCTTATCACCAACATTATATTATACCTAGCAATTAAGGAGTATAAAGACTTGTTCTACACAAATTCAAAATCTACACCCAAACATTCACAATATCCATTCATCCAGCAATTTAGTGAAAAGTTAACGCAGTAAATTATTGAATATTTTCGAAAAAATGTTTCTGACACAAATGTCGTATATGCATAATACCTTTCGTTACACACTAAAACCGGTGTCAATTTTATTCCTATTAAGTCCGTTAAAAGAAACATGTGCCACCAGACTAACGTTATCCTGGCGGCAATCGTTTTTACGAATATTTCAAGACATGCACAAAGGAGATGTCTTTTGTATGGATGGTGGTTAGATTCCGAGTAAAATCCAACATGGCCTAAATTACACTGATATAAGAGCAACTAAAATATGGAATTGGGAATTAGTTAAATAATAATTTTAGACACTAGCGTCTAAGAAAAAAACTAAAAGTTATTTAATTTTAGTAGATATTTTTATATCACCTACTTCTTTTTTGTTGGGCACGGATAGCAAAAGTTTTAACCTAAATATACACTAAATAATATAGCATGCCTATTATTCATAATTATCAGAAGCTTTTAAACAAATGAAGGAGAAAAAATAAAGTTAAAAAACAGGTACCGTGGACACGTAAGTCTAATCGGAACAAAACCTAGTCAGATCACGTTACGAACTTCGTGATCACGTTTAAATAATTAATGACGCTTACATTACTTAGGTTTAGGTTCATAATCAATACACTTCAAATCTATATTGAAAGACATATGTCGCCATTAGGTATGTATGTATGTATACATTATATTTACGGAATCGGAAAATGTACTTCAAAATCCAAGCGATTACAAATTACAAATACAGCACTCATAGTAAGAGTAAGTGTAAAGAACCCCTTAGATGTAAAAATGTGCCACGTATTTTTAAATCTTCATCTATCTTCTGATTTGTGCGATGTTCCTATATCAGTTAAAACTAATAATGTAAAAAAATGGTATTCCAGAAAGTTGATAAAAATCCCAAACCATTTAGCATGACCAGCATATATTCTGTTGTACAAAATACAAGTGTGTACAAAAAATGTACTTAGAAATCTAAACGATTACAAATTACGAATCACATAAATTAGAACTGGGTGTCCCGCAAGGCTCCATTGGCGGTCCAATCCTTTTGATAACCTTTGTCAATGATTTAATAAATTATGGAATATGGAAACATCATTAGATTTTGCCTTAACACAATTGGTTATATTCTCCGATGTTATAAACCCAGTCATATTCACAGACACACTGGACACGCGCAAACTGAAAGTAAATGAAGCACTAAATATATTTTTAAGTGGTTCTCAGCAAACAGTCTTAAAATAAACCATACAAGATATTAACTTTTAAACTTTCGCGTTCCATCATATACTTAAGTATGTATTTATACGAGTCAGCCTGTGACCACGGCCAGTGCAACCTGTTCGAAACGTCAGACAATTCAGAGGTATGTAATACCTATTTCGTGATCGCGTTAATTCCCGTATAAATACATGATTAAGTATAATATCATATTATTTAAAACTACTGCTAAAAATAATTGCACTCTTGATTGTCATGATAAGTGGGGGGCAAAAAGTACGTACGTACGGGTATAAGTATGTTGATGAATGTCTAAATTGGAAACACGAACTTGCTTGTTTAGAAATTACTGTAAACTCAGCTTGCTACGTTCTTAGAAGTCTTCGAAACGTAGTCAGCATAGAACATCTAAAAATGGTCCATTACGCATTGATGGAGTCTCAGGTATAGTGTATAGTATTATTTTCTGGGGTGGAAACTATGATTATAACATTCAACGAGCGTTTATTTTATAAAAACGGGCCCTGAGAACCATTGTACGTATAAAGCAAGTCGTGTCATATAAGTGATGCTTCCAAGAATTAATCATATTAACAGATTCTAGTTTGTATATTTTAGTATTGTTAAGTAATCTTGCTAAATACCATGAATATGAATCGGAAAATTAAAGAAAGAGCACACACACAAAGATTATGGTAGCCAATTTGTGCCCAATCTAAATGCAATCAAACACAGCACAGTTTATAACTTATAATGATGTTTAACAAACTACCCACGGAATCCATGGGTAATTTGTTTGTTTAAATCTATGGCATGGATTTAAAGTCTTATTTATAGAAGTTAATTCGAAGCCAAATGTAAACGTTTCTCTTGTAATTGTGTTAACTATTCTGTTGAAAATTTGAAAGTAATTTTTATGTAACTACCTATGTTCTATAGTAATATTAATATTGTTGAAATTTATGTGTATCTGCGCCCCGCCGTTTCACCCACGTAAGGCCCGATGCCGTAGGAATATCGGGATAAAAGTAGCCAATGTGTTAATCGTTTCAGTAGTTTTTGCGTAAAAGAGCAACAAACATCCATACATCCTCACAAACTTTCACGTTTATAATATTAGTAGGACCAGCTGTACCCGACATGCGTTGCAATCAACGTAAACTAACAACATTTTTAAATAGACTTTTTGCACCAGAAACCTGCGCGGGCGTTCTCAGAAGACCCTGTCAAAATTTCATCACAATCTTGGAGGACAAACATACTCACATTGATTTTTATATAGATAGATATATAAAAGTTGTTATTCAAAAATAATAAGAAATACTGCATTTAGTGTTTTTTTTTAAATAACATGGCTCGGATATTACTAGTACCTATTCCTATTAATCCCTTCAACCAACCTAAAAGCTTTGAACACCCCAACCATTGGATCCCAAATCCTACGCCTTAGCCGTTAGGGGAGACCGGGGATAGTTGGCTATAGGGGCAGGTAGACTAATTATTATCAAAAACTCAACCTTCGTGAAAGAAACTTCATTCAACTAGCCACGAGAAATCGTTGCCTTAGTAACTAGAAACGCAGCATCACGCAAGCAGATCATTTGGAAGAGGGAGCATAATATCAAAAAACTATATACGGAAGTAAATTTTTTCTTAGTACCTAATATTATGATGTGTAGTAAGGCCTTTATATAACTTTGATGATTAATCTGTTTATTACATTATATTTCGTTGGATTCCGCCGCAATTTTGAAGGTATGGCACGTGGTTAAAAGTTACAAAGCCATTTGGGGCTAGTAAATTAATTTATAACGGGGCTGGTTGACCTAGCCTGTAGTCTGAATTTACTTCACATCAAATAAAGTTGTTGTTGTTATAAAGTCGTTTGACTAAATTTAACAAAAAAAAAACACAAAAGTTGTTGTTTCAGAACCATGTGGACATTCAACAGAAACGCTGATTGAGGAAGTTCACCCAAAGATGTCATCGATAGAGCATGTTAACATCATCAAGAGCATTTAATTCTTAAAATTTTTATGTTTCAATTTTTATAGAATTGATTATTTTGTTTTAATAAAGAAAAGATAAATGCAATTACTTCTTGTTCTTTTATCCTATATGTCCATTGATTTTCTACTAATTACTCTATAGGTCAACTTACTCCTAGTGAAAAGTCAACCAACCCCAGGCATAGGGCAGGTTGGTTTAGATTTCAATTTCTACGAGATCACGCTTGTACACTACATTATAATTCATTGCGAGCTGTTTGTAATTTTTTTCTAAAGCTTAGCAGTGGATCTATCAGATGTATTGGTTTTTTATAATAATATACACCAAAATAAAAATAAAACAAGCGTTTTTTAAACTGAAATTTGGTCCACCATCCCCGGTCTCCTCTACACTACGTAATTCCTGTATGATGTTAATATCATAATGTTCTTCATAATAGTAACCCATTTTTTTAAAGACATCTCCTGCCTTAAGAATATTCTTCTGTCGCGGAGGGCTTCACAAACATTTAAACAACGGACACTAAGGACACCCAGACTCAGGACAACAATTTGTGGATCACACAAATTTTTGTCCCGTGTGGAATTTAAACCCACAAAGGCGTAGTGGCGAGGTGACCACTTAAACCATTGCGCCATCCGTGTAGTAATTTTATCAGTCACATAAAAAGTGTAGAAATAGATAATAAATCTCGTTTACACTGTTAGCTTGCTGTAATTCTGCGCCAGTTATTTAATCATTTCCTTGTTTAGAATGGTCTTAATTAAGAGCTGGTGTTTCTATTTAAATAGTCGGTAGGAACCGCAATTACCTACCTAACGTTACAATTTTATTATAGTGCAACTAAGTGCCTACAAGTCTACTGCGAGTCGCTGCGAGCCCCATTTGTTTTAATAGTTCCTTTGAATCTAAATGTCTAAATGTGGGTAGACGATAAATTACTTAAGTAAGAAATTAGGTTCATGTGAAGTCTCCGAAATGTTAATAGGTATTACATAAGTATAATATACTAGCTGACCCGACAGATGTTGTCTTGTCTTAACTATGAATATTGAATTCGAATTGGTATAATTCATTAAAAAAAAATATTCCAAAAACATAGTTCCGACCAATGCATCTGTTTTGAACGATATTTGCAGCGCGACAACTCTCAAACGACTAACAGTTATGTATGTCAAAAGCGGAACGTAAAAAATATTTTTCTTGTAACCCTATCGCAGCGCCATCTACCGGGTCCAATTGTAAATCTAAACCATTCTCGAATCCACCTGAAGACATCAAAAATTTCATTAAAATCTTTCCATCCGTTTAGGAGGAGTTCAGTAACATACACATGCACAGAAGAAATATATATATAAAGATAATATAGTATCTCATTAAAAGAGAATATGTATATAGGTAGGCATAGAATGCAACGTTGCAATATTGTACAAAAAAAAATTAACCAATCATTCTTTTAGAAACTGGACAAATTTTTATTGGGTCGTTCGTCATCTCGTCCCAAAACAAACTTGGCCCTTGGGACGAATTGACGGATTTTTTAAATTCCTATTTTTTTCATTCATCTCGTCCTGAAATTCTTCAAATATTAGTTGATTTAAGGTATGAAAATAAGACGAATTTAGATAAACAATAATATGAATAAAAAATATTCTGTGCTTTAAATCTGTTAAAGCTATCATAATTATAGTAATCGACAATGACGGTGAGTTACTGTTACTATACATCGTCAACTTCTGTTTAATAGTAATATGTCACCGTATACAGAAGCAAAAACTGATGCTATTTTAAATTTGATAGTGTTATAATATTCTTTCTTTTCCTACTTTCTTTCAATGGGCCGAGTTTGTTTTGAGACGATATGACGAACGAGAACGACCCTTTTTATTTTAATTGTTTTTTTTTTACTTGACTTCCCACAGCTTTTGTTTTTGCCATATTTATATTGTTGTCAATTATTAAAAATGTGTGAAGCACGGCTGTCAAATATAAATTTCGAATTTCATTTTTCTTATGATGATGTTTATTTTTTTACGATTATGCTCACCTGCTCCGCTTCGTTCTTTAGGTTGATAGCGTGATATTAAATACTTAGTCTGATATTACCTTCCTCAAGAATTAGGCTTAAAATGTAGAAAATAAGGTTTCCAATCCGACTGGTAGTTTTGAACATTAGCGCGTTCAAACAAAAAACAACAAGCTCCACATCTTTATCAAATTAGTACCTATGGAGGAATAGATTTTGTATGAAAAAAACATACTTTGAATTTTGTTAAAATTCAACTTCATTTTAAGACCACGAGTAGCTGTAGTTTCATTTAATAACTTAGTCCAATTCTTAGTATTATAGAGACAATTATTATAAAAATAAAATTATAAACGGATGTAGAGGTAAAAACATGCGTCACGGCACGCACGGCCCCATTTCACTCTGCGCCAGGAAATGGCCCAAAAGCTTCCTTTTACACGATGTTTGCGCAGTCAATAAATAGATTCCATCAGATTTCACATTATCTGTTTTATACATCATATCATAATCAAAACAGCTATTGATGCGCAACTGAATTTATCCGAGTGGACTAGTTACGTTTAATAACGGTAGTTATCGTGACTAAAAGTAGGTATTGCTTTTTAGAACGCTATTTTCCAATTAACTATGCTGAACAGCTCATAGTTCAATTTTCTAAGAATGTCACGTTGTAATATGGCCAATTAGCGGCGTGGGCAGTATCTCACCCACATGGCTTTTAAATGTGACATCATAAAAAACTTAATCTCTCCTAATCTCTTATAGTTGAATCCTGATAAATTTATTTCATCTATACGTTGAAGTTGAGGAGCATGGGCATAAAAACATGTAGATATTTATCTATACTTATAAATAAAAACGATTATTAGTAAGCAGATTGAGAATGACTGGACGAATTTGACAAAATTTGATGTTTTAAATATTCGTACGTTTTTAGGCTCATTAAAGCTGGCAAGTACGAGAATTTGGCAATATCAGAAAGAGCTTTTACTATTGAATGAAAACGACCACAAACAAATGAATTAAAATTCGAACAGAACAACGTACCAATAACGTCTGGTCAGCTAGTAATATTTATGAACTGTTATGAGTTTATGACTGTTTGTACTAAACTAAAAGTTGAAAACAGAACTGGGGAGAAAAGGAAACGTTTCGAAGTTTGTGAAACGAGCTTAAGTTTTAGTCTGGAGTTCTCATCAACACATGTGTTATGGTGTATAGTAAAAAAAACAGCATGGGAACAGTAGAGCATCGGGACAATGTCACGTCACAATCGTGCATAGAATGGCAAATTTGCGAGTGAATTTCCTTTCCTTTCGGGGCTCCGGAAGTGGCGTAAGCTCGTTATGGAGGTGTATTATACATGCAACAGCATGATGTCGATAACACTACTGCCATCGTAATTTTTCCTAACATAAAGTTGCATATAATTTATTCTTAGGATGTAATCTTGGGCTTTAGGTACCTATTGAATATATAATTATGGACAGGACTTTGATAGATTATAAATAATGGAAGGTTTAAGTTAGGATGTTGTGTTACAAACAAAATAAGGAAGTGGGTAATGGACATATACATAGTTTAAGTTTCTGTAAACGTTATTAGTAAATTGTTATACCTACATACATAGGTATGCGCTGCTTGTATTTTGGCCGATTTGTATAATTATCAAGCCGGATCGGATCGCATCTCATCAACCGAATTCTTAGAAGAAGCTATATATCGAATGAGAAAGAAAACTAGATTATTTATTTATATAATGCATGGAAGACTTACAGCTATATAACAATACAATAAAAATGGAGAATTTAGTTTTTCAGATAGCCAATAAAAAGTCCTCACTTATAGTATTTAAGTAACAAACAATATGTAAACAAACTCAACGAAACACATGACGCGTATCGCTCAGAAACTAAAATATATCATTAGTTAATCAAAAGCAACACGTCACATACATACATTTACTTCGCAATGAAACATAATAACATAACATCAATTTGCAGGTTTGGAAAATGTGACTCGAAACACCTTCTTGCCGCGAGCACACTGTGCACTGGTCCAAAAAGGGTCAATATCGCACTGTCTACAATTCTACATATGTAGCGTGTTAATGTAATTGTTAACAAAATGTTAATAAAAAAAATACTTTAACGAATGTTCTTTCTATTCTTGAAGGTTTTTCGGTTGGCTTTCATAATATAGCATTACGTATATTTTGTAATATTTTTTAGCGGTAATATAACCTGTGCGACTCTAATATTAAGTGAAAACAGCTTCATGATTTACTTTCTGACGTCATTAAATCTATATATAAAATATGGAATACTTCGAATCGATCCGCCGAAATCACTGGAACGTATTTTCGCTTCAAAAGATCACACTAAATCAGCGCATTCATTCACAAGGAAACCGTCGATTATGATAAGCTACATACATAGTATATCATAGAAATACATCGGACGATATAATATTTGAATCCAAAATCTTTAGATACGAGATTTAGGAACAGTTAATAAGGATTTTATAAACGTCAAATTCCATATGACACAGGATTAAAAACTAGGTACTCCTATGGTCGGGTGTTGATAAATCCTTCAACCAAGCCTTCTGTTACGATACAATAATCAACTTAGCAGATAAATAAGTTAAACCTTATTACCCACGTAATACAGCTTTATATGCGATAAAGTATCCGTAACCGTTCATTGATTTTCCGAACACGTTCATATATAATAACGACAAGATCAATATACTTATATCAAGAGTGCCTGCGGGAGGAAGCCATGGTCAATAAATAGTTACGATATTTCCGTGTTGATAAACAGGGTTACGCTACGACAAAAATATAAAGAAGCAACGGTATTCGGATTTATTTTTATATGTTTTATTTTAAACTTGTTATAATTTATTTTAAACAAGCTTTAGCTCGCGGCTCTGCCTACGAGAATACCGATTACTTACGGCGAAAATTTAACCTCTGTAATTTCATGACATTTTTTCATGTTGAACATTGATTGAAATGTTTATTTTTTTCCTTTTCCTTCTAGATCAGACTTCTTCCCTAAACCAGTATTATGTTATCTGTGCCTAAACATTGCATTCCCAAAAAGGTATAAACAAAAAGTTACTTACTACTATTAAAAAATATATAGGTACCTATATGTAATGTTAGTACTTACGTAGGTATATGATAAAGAACCTTTCATTTCAATTCTACCAAACGTGCTGAGAACCGCCTACTTCACAAATAAAAAAAGTTTCACTATACTAGGTAATATAATTTTTAAAGTTAAATTCTACTGCTTACATAGAATTCTTAGCAAGTAAGTAATCGTTTTAATCTCCTAAGTATGGGTCAATTCGACCTTCATCCAGGCGTGTTGTCTAACGAAAAATATTCAGTCCTAAAACCTTTTAATCAACCAATAGGAAACATCACACAAAAGCAAACTTACCTATACTTACGAAGTAAATTTTATCTTATCTGTGTCTGTAACTATGTACTTAGATCTTTTAATAAAATAGTTAATTGAGTGTGCTCTATGTAGTTGATTCAACGTTTCATTTCGAAGTGGTACTATTTTAGTACCACAAACAAGGTAGGTACATAGAGCACTAAAATAGTCGCTGTGTGACATCTTCTATATATTAACTAGTACATTAGGTACAACCTGTAATCTGCAACCTTTAACTATTCTATAGCCTTTGATTTTGTTGTCTTATTCTTGAAGCTTTGCCTACCTACTTACGTTCATACCCCTCGTCCATTTATTTATGCCTGTGTTGTTTTATGGGATAAATAAATTAATGGGGTAAAGCTTCGAATACTCAAAGATTAAATGTTTTCTTTGCTATGTAATGAAAATAAAATCAAGAGGACCTGTGACTCTCTACTAGGTACGACACGTACAACTGTTATCACATCACGCTACAAATATCTTTCTCGTCGCGACATACAGACTGAACTGATCATGTTTTATTATGTTTATGCACCGCGTGGTTTGCCTCGCAAACCAAAACTTATTTTTAAATAAGATTTAAATTGTCTCGCACATCAGACAGAACGTAGAATTGGCGAGCGTTTGAAGGTTAAATCAAATTGAAATGGGAATCTGTGCGTTGTTTAGTTTAAGACGCTTCCTGGAAACACCGAGCTCGTAATCGGTTCTCGCACGTTCCACGTTACTTGCCAACGGTACTGTTTATTTAAACTCTGAACACCAAAACATATTAGGTACCTTACCTACTGTAATGTAAACAATTATTTTCTAAAAGTAATTAGTTGTTAAAGCAGTTGCCAGAGACAATACACTTTTCAATACAAGCACATCAGAATCGTGGCTAATAGATTATTAACTAACTGGATATCGCAAATAACCAATAACGCAATAAAATGAATATGTCCTAATTGCCATTACTCTGTTGTTTTTTCCGTACCTAAGTTGACAGGTCCACGGTCCCCGCAAAAATAATATCTGCAGCTGTGTAGACCATTTACAATGCCAAGCGCACGCGTTCAAGCCGTAAATTCAAATATGGCTACTACAAACCGCAATTAGCATACCTAAGGTTATTCTGTATGCAGAGAAACTTTTTATATCAAAAATAGGTAGTTATAAAAATTACGCAAGAGTAATTTTAATGTGTGCATTTATTAATGTAACGGTGTTTTTGTTTCAGGTCCGAAGAAGGGATTAGGTAATGTGTACACACAAGAGAAGCACAACCCTTAAACCACCGAAATCATTATTGATAGAAGTCAACAGTACAAATTCTTAATTATTTTAATTGACCTCGCACATCAAGAGATAATACAAATAAGAAAAATTATTTTCCATTAAATCCAATTTTTGTTTTTTAATTGTGTATTTTTCGACTACCTACTACACATTCTGGAGCTCCAAAAAGACGCTACCGCGGAACACAGCGTTGACGTAGAGAATCTCTAAATAGATTTGACCGTACCTCGTCTAGCACACAACCATTTACCAGTTCTCGCATAAACAGCTGTATAATAACCTAATATACGGTTTATTTTTAAACACACAGCGGCAAATATTATTTCGTGAGGAAGGAAGTTATTCTTCAACGTCTCTACTCTACATGACATCTGGTTACAACCAATGAGGGCAACTAAGCTAGTTCGCCTACTTAGATTTCTTGTTATTACTTCTGTTTTCACAGTACATTATTTTATAATGGAAAACAAATATTATTCTAGGACTAAATGTTTTCCGCAGTGTTTTCCATAGAGCTACTACGTCCTATAAGTGTTAGCGATGTTATATGTATATTTTAGGACTTCGTCACAGCTCCGCCGCGTCTTAATGGCCGAATAGAAAGAAGGACGTGGACGACTAAGCGCAGTGCACGCCACAATTGTGGTGGTAAGACCCATAATGGAGGATTGGCTAGAGGCTTTCGCAACGCTTTGACGAAAATGGCGATATAATTTCAATGCAGTGACCGACTGATATCTTTTTTTTTAAAAGAAGATCTAGTGATGAATTAATTTCTTCATCAATAGCTTCATAATTTTTACTTTTTTTGTTTACTTTTTTCCCTACTCCCATTTCATTTTTTAAAAACGTCGAGAACATTTGCAAGAGTGGGATTTCTACGTCCAATATACCTACCTATTAATTTTGGAATGCCGTCCCTCAAAGTGGTTTGTAGTTCGAATTGTTTCGTTGCTACAACAGCAAACTTTGGAAAACTCAGTTTGATCAAATCACTGTTTCTTAAAATACGTATTAAATTTTTCAGTTTGTTTTCCTGGTGGGCTCTTGTTCATCACGTATGTGAAGCCTTTGTTTATAAAGGCTGGTGGTAAGCGTGCTAGACCAGTACAACGCGCTACGTGTCTCTTCTCGACACTGAAATTTAATTTCAAGGATTTCGCTTTTCTGATTAAAGACTTGGTAAAATGATAATAACATAATTTAATTTCTATCTTAGGAAAGACGTTACGAATGGCCTTCATGGCCGCTTTTTCAAAGTCTAGTGTTATTTTTTGGGGGTTCCTAAGTTAGAAATTGTGACTTTTACAAGCTAAATAATAATTCATATGTTGTTTTCTTTTTGTTCTCTAGAAAGGCGAAAATTAGGGGGATTATAGATTGGGTCTTCTCATCATAACCATGAATGGCATACAGCTGCTGAAAAGATTGTGGGCATGATTTAAATGTTCCATCACTGAAAATGTGTTTGAAAGATCCTATGTCACGTCTTGCATTCTTAGCACAAAATACTATTATTCTATTTCCTTCCTCTACGCAATCAGCTAATAGCATATTCTGATATTTCTTTGGTACAACTACCTCGCTGGGTAGTTTAAATCTCAATTTTGGAACTCCTAATATTTTGTTCCGTTCATTATACCTAATCCACTTTTGACGTTATCGAATTTGGGCAGATCATGTATCAAGTCAACTCCTTCATTTCGCATTTCAAATTGCATATCTTCGTATTGTTTTTTAACAGACGTGAAGTTAGTGCTTACTTTTGCCCTAAGTTCATCCATTTTTTTCAGGAAAATAGTTTTTGCAATGTCTGGTTTACAACTGACATTGTGATCAATTTGTTTGATTATCTCATTTTTATTATTTAGAGTAAAATTTCCTGTACATTCAGTTTCATTATTACAGTACCAAAATGAATTACCAGACTTATGATTTTTTTTTCTATGATAATTGCGGCCATCACATAATGCAGCCACTCCCCCTCTTTTTGTTGAGATAAACTGAATATTATTTCGTATTGACATTGAAGTTACGTTAAAAATCAAAGAAAGGATATCATTAATTACTATTTCACTTTATTATACGATATTATTTAACTTTTTATATTATTAATTATAATTTATTACTTTTATTTTGTCTTCTGTTGACACCTATCATCGCAAATAGGTATAGGATGACGTGTTAATTTATTATTTATGATTTGAATGTGGCCAGGAAAATGTTGAAGCAATAAGTATGACATCATTGTTAATTTGGTACATCATTTCGAAAGAAGATTTTTTTCTTAATTGGAAGCTGGTTTCAAAAACAGTAAAAAGCCCGGTTTCGGGAGAATAATTACTTTTCTTAATTGGTAACGAGTTTCGAAAACAGATTGTTTATTCTTATTTGGAAATCAGTTTCAAATATTATTCTTATTTAGAAACTAGTTTCGAAACTTGGTTTCATACGTGGCCGAAGGGCACTCCACACCTTAGTCGAGTGTTCAACGTAGACGTAGCAATGCCTGGACCCTGGCTTAGGGTGCGGGAGAGCACAGAACGATCTTCGGCTTCCCTGAGCTTTAGCCTGGGGTTAATGGCTGCCCGTTATCGTAGCTGAAGCAGGCCTGAAACGGTGCCGCGACGTATTCCATGCGTGCCTCTCTAAACCGGAGGGGGCAAAGCCCCTCGCTCTCTATAGTAAAAATTGTAGTTTACAGCCCAGCGGTGGAAACATTTCCAATTCGTCGAAATTCGAATGTAAGCTGCCATAAAATTTAACGTGATGATTTCATAGAAAGAGTTTTTGAGAGTATACATTGAAGATTAATCACGTTCTTTTGTAAACGACTCGAATCTGTACTTCGCAATATGACATAAACAAGGGATTGCAAAAATCTGTAGTTTGTTAGAAATTTTCTGGACTACCATATCGTCACCAAAATAGTTACGAGCCGCTTAAAGACTGTTGGCTGTCCGCATGCGGCTGGCAGACCGTGGTTTGCCGACTACCGTTATTAGTAGAGAGGTTACATGAACGACACTGAAACACACACAACTGAGTTTAAAACTAAGCCAATAGCCCTCGTTATTATGTTCCTTTCTTTGTGTATACTTTATAGAAATACCTTTCACTTCTCTGCTCCTAAACGTCTCGTAGAAGGATTTTAAATAGCCCTTAATCATCCTTTAGACTGTGTTTGTGTATTTTTGATTATAATGAATAAACTCAAAAAGTACTGGAGTGAGTTTATAAATTCTTTCACTAGTAGAATGCTATATTATCACTAAGTAACATAAGCTATTATTTATAGTAATTTGGCTATATTAGGGTCCCTAAGGTATCCTAGGGATCCCTACAAATACTCTTATAATTTAACCCATTTGACAAAAAAATGACCCTTATAATCCCTTACATCGCGTGCGCTGTACAACTTTGATGACAGAACAAAATAATGTACCAACACTTACTAGTTTTAGAAAACACATTTTCTACAAAAAGATTCACGATACCTACCATATTATTACGTCAATAACTACGTTTTTTTATGTTTCATCGGAAAGAAAAGAAAATCTAAATTTGATATCCCGAAACCAACAAAAACTTCGAAGTCTTTGTTGGATGTGATGTGCAAGACTATAATATTCATCCATAATTCGGAAATCGGTGTACCTACCTACTGTCTTTTGGGCAATATATTTTTGGTCAGTTTACTTCCCAAAATCTTATCGCCCTAGTTTCATTTACCAAATGAATATTAATATTCAGCAAATTTTCATTTCGCATTTTATTCACTGGTTCAATTATCATTGGCATCATTTTACTTTGTCAAGTTTTATTAAATCAAATGTTTATTAAGCAAACGTTTTAAAGAAAAGTAGGTTAGGTTAGAACTGTGACCCAAACAGAACATAAACGAACTGCTTCGAGATTTTATACTCAGTTTTTTTTAATGCTGTGACATGATCAAGTAATTATTTGTTAATCAATTACTTGCCAAAAAAGAATTTGCTAATTAATTAATTGGCAAATGTTTTTTTGCATAAGGAAAATTTGCGAAAAATAGTTTACGATGTGATATTTTGGGAAAAGTTGTTTGCTCATATTAGGAATCCCCGCAAATCGGATGACTCAATCTTTTTAAAATGCTTTTATTAGCTTCAGTTGTAAACTTGTAACTAGCAATCTTGGATGTAAACTTTATACCTACTTGTTATTCGTCGTCGTATCGAAATTAAACTTTTTATGTATATCTAGTTCGGATGACAATACCATAATTTAGCAGCTTGGAGCTGATCTAATGATGGAGCCAGGAGGTGGACAGTGGAACTCTTCAGTGACTTCTAAAAAACCACTCGAGTTTGGGCTCATATGATTAGTTTTGATGAGTTCATATATTGCACTTGGTGGAGAGGGTCTGATGATAATTCGCTTCGGTATTAGTGTATTCTTTTTTAGATTTTATAAACTACTGAACTAAAGTTCTACAAAATAAAATTAAGTTTAGATAATAATTATTATACTTGTAAATAAAGACTTTTAGATAAGACTTGGTAGCTCATGCTTGGATAAAGTCTGTAGGGTAACCAAAGTAATCACTACATATTATAAAACAAAGTTCCCGGCCGCGTCTGTCTGTTCGCGATAAACTGAAAAATTACTAAACGGATTTTCATGCGGTTTTCACTAATAGAGTGATTCACGAGGAAGGTTTACGGCGACGGCTTCGCGAAACGGAACTACCCTACGAGGCGCCGTCATATCGCAAATCGAAATAACTGTCTCTCATCGATCTGCTCAACTTTACATTGTGCAATATAATGAAAAAATCCGCCAAATCACGGAAAGCAGGCCTTTGAAACCATTCGATTGAAGATGTCATTCTTGGGCTATCTATGTCGATAGCCCAAGAATGACATCTTAAATCGAAAATCGAAAAGGCGTTGTTTTGTTTACAATTAAATTTCCTAATCCATAATATTAAGTTTCAAATCGTTTTCAGAGTAGATTTGGAGACCACTGGGTAAGGGTATAAAAAGTTAATAGTTTAGTTATCAAATTATACAACTATATATACTATAAACTTCGCTCCGCCCCAAGGAACGCCGGTAAATGTATTGCACCAAGAGGAAATTGTACTTTAAGAAGAAATAGAATAAAAGATTATTTTTACTTATAAATGAGCTTATGCCACCAATGTGTGGAATGCAGTGTACTGTCCCCGAGGAGCGCCTTGGCAGCGACTAGAGCTTTTAGAGCTAATCACGGGATCAAAGGAGATGCATTGTGCGTCGAGCTTTCAAGTGAAGAAGGGTTCCATTGGCATACCAGAGATGGTCATCCTGACACATCAGGATGACTATCTCTTCTTGGGTGAAATCAATTATCGGGCTACAGAGCCAGAATATTGATTAAGAGGCCATCCTTTTGTAGTGAGTGTAAATAAAACATCCAATTTATTTCGAAAATATTATATTACCAATAAAGGTACTCGTACTTACCTCCGTTTCAGAAATTCGAGAAAAATATCGATTATATTATTATATTAAATTACATTAAAAACTACTTAGCAATATTAAAAACATACCTTACATCTCAAAAATAATAATTTACTAACAAACGTACGGAAATACTATTGTGGAGTAATATGTAAATGAACGTTATTATAATATGTAGTTTTAATTTCAACATCAAAAATCTCTTTAAACTTTACCTAAATAGATCTGTGATGATTTTGTTTTGTTTGATAGCAATGTATCTGGAGATATACATGCAATAACCTGGCAAACGTTGGAAAATAGCGGAAGACAATCTACGAAGGCAAATGAACACAGTAAGGCTTGACGAAAAATAGATCCTACAAACTTAAGTATAAATATATATAGAAATAACGTGAGTTTCAATTATTTTGTATTATCTGTATATACCATTTGGGTAAGAATGGATTTGTACTAGTTTTAACTTTGTGATATGATAATAGCTGTTCAACTCACGCCAATGCTCGCATTCGATGCTTAAAAAACATTCGTCATTCAATCAAACTATAACATTAAATATTATCATTAGATCTGACACGTTAACCAAAGTCGATTTTTTTTTTATTTCCATAGGAAACTGTTAAATCTAAAACTAGCGTAACAACCTACAAAATATCCCAATCACTTACACAATATTTGACACATTGTTATTTATATTAGGATAAATGCAATAAAGTCTTAGGAATACTATGAAATGTTAAGTAGGTACTGGACACTCACCTTCAATATTGACAAAATGATATATTCGAGTTCATGAAAGCATATTTTCAAATTTCATTCATGGACAATTTAGTTTGCACATGAATGATGCTACTGATGTATGTGCCTTTATAGTAGCATCCCCTATATAACAATTGATGAATTGACATTGAGAACAGGATAACCAGTAAAAAATACTCTAATCCAATATATTAATTATTAAGGCACACAGATTCACAATGAATAGTGAGGTTGTATGTGATACTATTATGTACATCTTTGGCCATATAATACAACAAAAAAATATAGTTTTCGACTGGCCGTGATTTTGGTCTATTGTTTGTACTTTCTATAGCATAGTAACTGTATAAAGGATGCAAGAAATAACCGGACTGAGCAAATCACATTAAAATCACGAAGATTACTTTATAGCTAACAGCGCTTTTCACAATGACGATAAGCAGTGTGCTCGAAACCGCTGTGCTGTGTCGTGAAACAAAGGTTTTACAGCAGACCAAATGTGACAAGATGCGGCGACTAGATCCCAAAAGTATTATAACTTAGCGATTTAGTTAACAGCACGATAATCGCGTGTTCAAATCACACTACTAATTTGCCAAGGTGAAAGCAGAGTACTTCTGTCACTCACCCTCCCGATTACGGTCAATTGGACTATTCTAGTTGGCAAATAAACAGGTGTCGAGGTGTACTAGCTGCTCCTGGTGCTGTCTGCGGCGGGCGGGCGGGCGGCGCTGGCCGGCGCCGGCGCCTGGTACTTGGGCACGGGGTACATCGGACGTGGCTCTATCATTGATACGGCCTCGAATCTACAACAGTTATTTGTTATTATAAGTAATGTCATAGTTACCACAAAAAAAGCTATGAAACCTGTAAGGATAATTACGTAAATTGCTATCTATCTTGACGTTAATAGTGTTGCCGAACACCATTAGATAAGCATAACCAATACACATATATAATTAATCAGCAATTTCCATAATCATAATTATAAATAGTTTCTTGAAAATAACTAACGATTCAGATAACATTTTATACTGAAAAATGAATTAGTTTCGAAGTTTATCTAAATAGTTCTATTGTAGTCGTGCGGGAACTTGTCATTCCTTTAGGAAACATGATAGGTGCCTTTAGTTGCTTGGATATAAAATAAACATGAGTAGAGTCAAAATATTTAAAAATACCGTCATTAGTCGAAAGACAAACAAGAATAAATTAAAAAATTTAAATACCCCCGACTAGAAAATCCCTTCAACGATTAGAAAAGATCTAATTAATGATCTTTGAATGACTGGACTGAATTTCTTGGATTATATCTAACACTCTCGATTAAATCATCTTTGAAACACAAAAGAAATCAAAATCAGTCCACTCGTTTTAGAGCTATGATGCACACGTTAAACTTATATCCCCCACCCCGCTCTTCTTTGTGTCAGGAGTTAATAAAAGTTATTGATAAAAGTCTTCATTCTACAAAGTGACACTATTGTAATAATATTATTTTTTGTACTACAATGAAGTCAGAACATCGACACTTACTTATTGCTCTTGTACTTGTCAGGAATAGCTTGGTATGGTTGACTTGAGGCATGTGAATATGTACGAGCAAGTTCCCTCAGGCACGGCTCCAGATCACTAAACGAGTAACCGGCGCAGATCTCGAGCGCCGCGGGCCACGCCGTCGCGGCACATGCAGGGTTAACCTGGACGTCCTTGCTATCGTCTTTGCTGGAATTTGTCCTGTCTTCACCCACGCATTTCTCGCAAAGAAGAGTGTGACGAGCAGTTGCTAACGCACTCGCCGCGATGATGGACGGCTTGAATTGAAGATATGGGTCTGCTTCCAGTAGACAGAGTTCAGCGAGATACTATAGGAAGTGATAAAGGTATTAATTGCTATTCCTGTTGGTTTCATTGTTCTCGATCTATTTACATAGTGACACATTACACAAATTAAATGTAGGGTAACAAAAATCGCTAATACTCTGAAGTACGATTCCCACCGAACGGGCCGCGCCGGAGCTCATCGGAGCGTGTTTTTATTACGGTGATGGAAATTGAAGTTTATATTTATTACTTAAAAATCATTTTTGCATGGAACTTCTTGCGACCGCGGGCGGTCGTATCCGCCCACTTGCGCTTGGCGCTCCGGCGCGGACCGTTCGGTTTAAATCGTAGAGTGGGCAATATTAATAAAAAAAATTACCAGGCTGTTTAAATAATGTCCTTCACCTATTGTGCAGTCTAATAAAAACTAGAAATCGCCTAGTGGATGCATTTCTAACAATTCTAACAAACTTGAACATTGATTAACAGAAAGAGTGTGGAAGATATTGGAGGGCAGAGCGGCTTGAAAGTGGAAGTAGTTACGATAGATGAAAAGAAATGATAAGGTAGTTTGGGCATGTAGAATAAGTACAGAACGAATGACAAAAGAAGTATATAAGGCAAACGTTAGTGGATTAAATTGGTGCTGTTCTTAAGAAATAGCAGGACAGAAGTACCCAAAAGCGGCGGGTTTGTATATAAGGTTTAAAAACTTAGAGGAAGCTCGTGAGGTACGTAAGGATTGAAGCAAGTGGCAGGCTGTTGTCTCTGCAGGTCTTGAGGGTTGAAGATGAGGAAGGTTGAGGATCTCTTCAGGGTTGAAGGAAGAAAGGTGTGAATTTGTACATATATGTGGCTAAAAACAGTTATGTTTTTGATCGTCAGACTGATTACTGTTGTTTTTATGTGCAAACTCATTAAACCAATAGCTGACGTTTAGCTATTAGTAAGTTTAGATACATCTGACACTGGTGTCAATTCTCTTGTATTTCTCTCTTAACCATTATTGACTAAATTTTCTTCATACAAGATGTAAACCTTGTATCCTTCGAAACAAGGTCTTATTTCAAATATAAACAAGTAGGTAACATACGTCGCTATCGAAATAAGCAATTTATTTGTCGACTAAAGTCTGACACGCTTAAATAAACTTTAATACCACGTAGCGAGAGCTGCTATCCGTTGAATGCCATCTCTTTTGCTCTGTGTTTTTAGTAAGCGTCTTCGTAGGTGTGGATTAAAATAACGTCATCTTAGTTCGTTTTGAACAAGTTTTTATACGGCAATTATACGGCATTTGAATAAATGAGGACTCTCGCTGCGTGGAAATAAAGTTGAGTATACGTTGACAGGTTTTAGTGTAATTTATTGGCGCTGAGAAATTGATGCCAGTAACAAATAGACCTTGTTGCGAAGAAGACAAGGTTCATTTCATATGAAGAAATTAAGTTAGGTTTTAGTTTAGTGAGTCTGACAATAGAATCGACACCACTGTCTCCTCATCTCTACTTTTTTTAGGCGGTGTTGAAAATTAACTGCTACTAAAAATGGAACTGTCTCTAAAGCTCTTTCAACTTCAACAACCTTAAGTTTGTTTTAAAATTTTGCGTCGAGTAGCTAGGCCGACTTAACGACTTGAAAACACTTTTTAATTCAACTTTGAAAGAGGCCCCCTTGCGTGGTAAATCAGATCTTTGCTCAGTTCCATTTTTATGAATTTCTTTTGCAGCCACATGTGGCAATCGACAGTGTCCGGCCGGGTATTCGGCGGCCCGATATACGGCTTCGCGGTTGACCGGATATCTGGCTATTAGGCCTCACGATTGGACGGATATTCGTCTATCCGGTTTTGCGGCTGGGTGAATATCCGGCTATCCGGTATCGCGGTTGGGCGAATATCCGGCTATCCGGTTTCGCGGTTGGTCAGATGTCCGGTATCTGGCCAATCAGCTATCCATTTCGTCTCTACTTGTTCATCTCTACTTTTCCAGATATTTGAAAAAGATAATCTCTTGCAATAACAAGATAGCCGAGTTGGGCATCAATCAATAAAAAATTGTATCTAAGCGTCAATAAATTAAAAAAAATATTTTATTGCAATTGATATTAATCACAATTAAACAATAATTGCACTTTACAATTAAATTATTTAAATTAAGCTTTATTAATTGCAAAATAAAATTAAGTTAATAACAATTAACTTTTTAACTGTTAATTTAAATTAACAATTAATCGGTCCTGTGCCTTTTGTGCACGATGAAATAATATAGATATACATTTATTTATGTATACATTTATTTTTTAAATATAGATATGTATTTATATCTTTATCCAAATAAAAATATTTTCCATCACATATTTGCAAATTAATCGTTAATTACCAATTGTGATGGTGGTAATCACTATTAACAATCAATTGATTGTTAATCGTGGTAGTCACAATTAACCAATTGTTAATTTTTTATTGTAAGAACAATTTAAGTTTGCCCAACACTGCAAGATAGTAATTAAATACTTTTTTTTTTTTTTTTTTTACGTGTGGAAACCCCCACGGGTCATCATCTCACCGGGGCTAACGGTAAAATGGTATGTCGGACTCGAACCGACTAAAACCACACGGTGTTCCGTCACGGGGTCCTGATGCCGGGGACTCAGGTGTACCCTAGGAAGGAAGTCCCTGTGAGCCCCGGCAGACTTGGCCGCCTGCTCGACAGCAGGCGACCCCACAATTTGGTGAGGGGGCCTTGCCCCCTCCGATTTAGAGAAGTGCGCGTGGAACACGTCGCGCCACCGTCTCGGGCCTGCTTCTGCTAGGGCGACGGGTTACCCATCCCGTCACCCCCAGGCAAGCGCTCATGGAGGCCGGAGATCGTCTCGCTCTCTCCAGCGCCTGGTGCGTCTTCTTCGGGACGGGAGAGTACTAGCTCTCTCCCGTTCCCTTTCCGCCGCCTCCTTGGTACTCATCACTTCCTCGCAAAACGAGGCGGCGGAATCCCATGCGCTCTCGTGCTGGACCATAGCCATCACCATGGTTTCCAGTGAGAGGCTGCCTACACTCAAGGCCATCGCGAGGTCAGCACGTTGCCGCGCCCACGCAGGGCACTCCACCAGTGTGTGGAGTGCGGTGTCCTCGCGACAGCCCATGCAATGGTGGCACACAGACGTTGGCTCCCGGTCTATCCGACACAGATACTTACCAAAGCAGCCGTGTCCGGTAAGCACCTGTGTCATCCGGTAGGAGAGTGCGCCATGTCGCCTCTCCGGCCAATCCTCCATGATAGTAATTAAATACTAATCACTAGTACATTGGATGGTTTTTTTAAACAAATATACACCAGTTTTAGAATCCTTCTGTTGTAATATGTGATAATAAAACCAAATCTATTGTACTTCAAACCATTCGTACACATACATTTAAGAACCGAAAAACCAGATAGATACTCAAATATTATTATTATTATTCAAAACTAAACATACAATATGACAAAAATACAAAGATCTTTCATACTCACAGAAGCTAAGTGGAATGTCTTCTGAGATAATCCATTAGATATACAATAGTGGGATAAGAATGCCAGTGATGTAGGAGTTGACAAGTCAAACGATAGCACCTTCAAAATGAGATGTTCCATTCGAAGTACTTCACGCTTTGTATATGTATCGTCGGTAATGTATACAAATTCTGACACTTCAGGAGGATATACTTCTTCGTATTTTCTGCATTAATATAAAATAAGACATTGTTAATTGGTATGTAAAATAAATATAATAAGCTAGGGTGGCATTTTATTCTGAGTGCTTGGATTTGGATTTGTTTACCTATGGCTGTTTTATACATACATACCATTGTATGTATAGGCCAGGGGTCGGCAACCTTTTGAGACGGAAGAGCCAAAAGTTAATTTATTTGTAAATACAAGTGGCGCCCCTATAAATTTGACGACCTTTTTTTTTTTAGTCCTCATAAGAAATATTTGAGGGTTGTTGTTGTGGATAAAAATGTTGTAATCAAAATTAAAATGTTGTTCACCGTAAAAGGAATTGATGACCTTTTTTTTTTAGGTAAACAATTGAATCAAAATTGTAATTGAAAATCTGTCATACTATATCATAGTACTCAATTACACGGTTTTAAGTTTTGATAGTAAATAATATTTTTTTACATTTTTTTTTTTTTTATTTATTTAGCGCTTAAAAGATACATAATTCACATTATTTTTAAGATACTGTAAAACCACTAGGGTTTGTAGTAAGTATCGTTAGTTCTCGCCCAGATAGGTGGTCGGAACATAAGGTGCTACATTTCGATAAAACTGGATACCTAGGAATGCATGGAACATATGGAACTGGAGAGCCACAACTTTCCATGGAAAGAGCCACATGTGGCTCGCGAGCCACAGGTATAGGTGATTATGGAATATACAAACACTTGTGTTTAAATCCTTGCATATTCCATAATCCTGCAATAATCTTCCATTTTCTTTACTTTCATTAGTACAATGAGAATTTGAACTAAAAGGGTAAAAATGGCCAGGGGCTATGAAAAAGCACCATAATATTTATGTTAAGTTTTATGGTTTTTACATTTTGTTTTATAACAGTATATGCCATAACAAGGTTAGATAATTGAAACATACCTTACACATAGCATTACAAGATCACATAAAAATAAGGTATTTGTATTATATTAATTGGTATGAAATACTTACGCAGCAATATAAGTAGCAGCTGTCCCCACAAGTTGCAATTTTGTGCGGACCACACTCATGTAGGACAAGAAGCGGTCAACATATGATACAGCTAGGTGCAATGTTTCACTCTGTTGGCCATACTCATCACAGACTTCTACTAGCCAGTCAATGAGGATTGAACGCATTAAGTGGGTGATATCTGGCTGCTTGCGCATATAGCGGGGGTTGGCTCTATTTTTGATCTAGAGAAGAATGAGTGTTGTCATTAAGACAAATTTCTGATATGTAGCTGTTTACATTGTACACTTTTAATATATTCAGTTGAAAGGTTTAATAAGTTAATTTATACTAGACATTAATTTACTTATTAACTGTCAGGTAAAATAGGTATAAATAAGTAATAACACAATAACCAATGAAATAAATAATGCAAGTAGTAGCTGCAGTAACAGTAGGGATATATAACACATACCTATTTAATTTACTTAGTAACTAGCTGCGCCTCGCGGTTTCACCCGCGTAAGTTCCGGTACCGTGGAAATATCGGAATAAAGAGTAGTGTTAATCCAGGTCTCCAGCTAAGTTTCATCACAAACGGTTCAGTACTTTTTTGCATGAAAGAGTAACAAACATCCACTCATCCATACATCCTCACAAACTTTCATGTTTATAATTTTAGTACGATAGAAGTCATGTTGATTGAAATGCCAACACAATCCGACCAGAATGTGTGTCAAGGGCAATGTACATGTGTATTAAGAGTGTTTTTCTATTTTTAAGGGTTATAATTATTGCTTTTTTATGAATTTCACATGTTTAAGTTACAAAACACAATTTTTTTCTAATACATTTTATTGAGTATAGATCATAACTTCTATGCCTATGAGCATACTCACAAATCATATAACTTAAATAAAAAAGTTATGAGATACTTTATGAATATATTTTGTGAATTTTAACATCAAGATAATATGACCTGTACTTGATAAAATGTTTTAACAAAAATATGCATTTTCTAAATTATGCCACTAAAATTTACACTAGCAAACATAACTTACTTCAATTTCCTTCATGTATTCATAAATATCCTGCCTGTATTCCACCACATGGAAAAACATTGAACGGTCAGTCTGAGCAGTGGTAGTGTCATCATCTTCATCGTCAAGTAACTGACTTTCATTTTTAGATACAGACATTGACAGCACACTGGTGTCCACAACTGACATAGGGGACTCAATCACATTTTTCTTTTCTTGTAGTGGAAGGCTGAATAATGCAGATATGTAGAAATTGATAAGTCATATTGGTTTATTTAATTGACTTTTGGTTTATTTAATAAAGGTACATGACTATGTGAAGTGTGAGAATGATGGAAGTTTTAAATCTACTTACCGACTTGAGAGTGCATCAATTTGCCTGTCTGGTTTTTTTTCTGCTTTCGGATAAATTGTTTTAACATTTTCATTAATATTGAATATGCTATCTTTCTTAATATCTTTAGCAACAAAAGGCTTGAAAGTAGGCTCCCGTTTCTTCACCTCTGTCTCCGTTGGCTTGTCTTCATAAACATTGAACGCGCGAAATTGCGCCACGGGTGGCACAATATTCTTTTCATTTTTGATCTGACGCATTGTTCTATTCTCATCTTGAACTTTACAAGGTCCATTCGTCAGTACCGGCTAAAAACAATAGGTTATAAGGAAAATAGAACAAGGAACTCTTTCTGCTAATGCTGACAAAATACTTACAAGTTTCAGGTTACGACTTTGATTGCACGCGAATTGGCTGAGATCACCAAGGGCACGCCGCTGGTTTGCAAATACATCAACGTTATCTTTTCTGAGTCCCAAAGAGGCATTTTCTTGATCTTCGTGTATTCTAAAAGCCATTGCCCCCGCTTCCGTAAACACTAACGAAAAATCAGATCAATTTGGGCGGGTTATCTGAATGTAATAGTAGCAATCAAAGCGGAAGCCCGTAACTTTTTCAACTAAAGGCACATTTTATGAAACTATGGAGAGTAGACTTGTAAATAGTTGCCGAAAAAAACCAAATACACCCTCAAAATGCAACCGAAGCGTCAACGGACAACAGACATTGAGACATTACAATACTTTCAGCTGGTGCAGTTTACATTACTCTATAGTCTACGATTATTCAAAATTCGACCAATGAAATCGCGTCTGCTGGTTGAGTGGTTGAGTCTATGGCTAGTTAATTTAACATTGAACTTTGCTTTTGGTTTATTAATTTAGAATTATTTTTAAAATAAATTATAACATAAATCTCTTTTGAAACCTAAATTACAAAAAGAAAACTTAATGTCTTTTTTACCCAAAACTTAAGTGATGTATACTCAGACCAAAGATTTGTGTTTGGAAGAAATTTGTCTTATATATTTCTTTGTTGGTAATCTATATCTACCTGTCTATCTGTTTATAAATATAATATAAATATAATAATTACAACAGTTTTTATTAAATGCATCGGTATGTTTACACGGTATTTTTATTTAAAAAAAAGTCAGTCGTAGGACTGCACGTCAGAAGTGAAAACACATACGTAGACAGAGAATGCTATAGACAAATTAATAGCTTTTAACGCATTCACGCTTAGAGCACGCGTGAATACGCAACAAAAAGAGCAACTTATGCTGATGTAGTGTAAAGAAATGAGACAGAACGATGAGATTTTTTGTTTCACGGTGTGTGCTACGTTTTTCAAGGTTAGCAAACTACTTTGCTAAACAAAGTTTGACAATTAGCGTGCAGCTAGCTATCGTCTTCCTGTAAAATACAGTTTTAAGTGCTTTAAAGTTAAATAACTTTTGTTACATTTTCTTGTAAACAATTTAAACTAAGTACTAAAGCTATTTAAAAAAAATCATGGTGCATTGTAGCGTTAACGGGTGTAAGTGATAGTGGAACGAAAATGCCGAACTTGTCTTTATATTCGTAAGTATACCACTCTTTATCAGTTTCTAGGCAACAATAACATTTTATTGTGTTTAATGTACCCTAGTCGTAAAGTAATCGTTAAAAAAGCAAAAAAAACAACATGTTGTGTTTTTTGCAATTATGCTTACAAACCTAAAATCTTTGTTGTTGCCAACTTTTCTGTAAATTTTTAGCCACTAATATGGGAAAAATGGATAATCTGCAGTGTGAATTAATTACATATCTGAAACATCTGAAAGTAAACATAACAGACCATCAGATGTAGTTAGTTCATATTGTGTGGATCGTAATAATAGTGATTTCGAGTTTTCGGGAAATGTTACGAACTCTCTATAAAATAAAGTTTGGAGTATTAAAGTATTAGTTGAGTGCTAGTTGAGTGATCAGCGAGTAAACTTGAAATTGAAATAGTGAAAATTACTTGTAATTGTGTTAATTGCGAATAATTAAAATAAATTGTATTTATTTTGGTAATAAATTGGTGTACCTTACTAATACTGAACCTCAGAGCTGCCAAAAAGTTTTTTATATATTTGTGCCCATGTTTAGTTATTGCTGCTTCCGGAAATTTTTGGTATGTTTCACAGAATATGTAAAGAACTATGGTATATTTCAGATTATGTACAATTTATATTATAGTGTAGACCGTTAATTTTGCTATAAAAAATTTAAAAATGACAGAATTTGATCCGTTTAATCCTCTAATCGGGATTACGCCACGTTTTACAGAAGAGCAACTAGAAGTAATAAGTACATGGTTTGATGAAACTGCGAAACCCTTACTACTTATTGATGAAGTACCCTTTAACGCTGTTTCTATTGAAAATTTTATGAAATTTTTGGCACTTAAAAAGTAGGTACTCTCTACCCTTCAAGAAAAAACCTTATATAGCTATTCACTAAAATATAGTTTTTACATGAAGCTATCCGAAACCATTGATATACCTACCCGTACTACCCTACCACACCTACTATACCTATATAAATGAGGATTTAGTGCACATAAGTGATTGGAACATGGCCTCGCCGTAAATCCTGTAAAAAACAGGTTATTGTTAGAAGCTCTAGACTCATTTCGAAAATTGAATGAACGAGTCTCCCGCATTCCCCCAGATTTCTTTTAATGGCATCATTTTACCATTTTATGACAAAATTTGGGGCTTTACATCAACAAAATATAATCCGGGGTTCTCCCGTTATAAAAATTTGGTCGTAAATTGTTTGGAGCAATACGATCCTTGAGAAGATTACGTAACTTTCTATTCCCATTGACACTAAACTGCACTGGTGCAATCTCTTCTCGTGCTAGCTATTGATTACGCCGATGCTAGCAATCTTGATCTTACTACGGAATAAGCTTGAGCGTTTATAAAACGTCTGCACAAGGTTTATATTTGGCTTACGTAAATATGACCACATTTCTGAATTTCGTGTTCAGATCAAGTGGATTTCTGTACGGCTTCGCCGAAATGGTCATATTCTCGCGCTACTTTACAATATTCGTATTTTTATTTAAACATACCTACTCTCTACTCCCACCTACCTCAAAGAACGTTTCGAGTTCCTAAATTAAACACATGCAATGCTCTTGGAGTCATCGGAAAACCAGTGCCTAAAAATACCATTGAACACCACAATTTTTTTCTGCAATCATAGTTACTTATAATTACGATATAATGGATATATGTATGCATTTATTTATTTTTAATATGTATGTATGTGTGTAATGTGGATGTAACTATGATAACAGGAAATCTTAAGACACTGGGTTTCCGATAACATCAAGAGCCTCGCATATTTGTTTTGTATACCTATATGAGATATATATCATTATTATTTCTGCTTTTGTTTTTTTTTCTCAGCTGTTTGGCTGGTTTTAACTGCATTTACGGGCCTAAACCAAGTAAACGCAGATTGTGGTGTGTATTATGTGGTGTCTTCGTCTAACTGCATGAACTTTCTCACAATTCTACATGTATTTAGTATGACAGCTTTCTGTAAATTGATGTATAAAGATTCTGATAAGCGTATTAATTTTAAACTGTTCATTATTATTATTATTTTTTATTTAAAAACTTCCTGCAGTTTACAATGCACGAGGCGTACTTAATGCCACGTGGCATTATCTACCAATCAACCTTGCACAGATAGGGATTATTATGTATTCCATATCTCATACGTTCATCTACTTTCAATAAGCTGATGAGCTGAGTTTAAACACCTCTAAACTACCCTATACATTAATCCATTGCAATTGTCTATCTAAAGGTTGTCTAGAAGAAATCGTAATTAGCGATTAAACCACCATTTGTAATTTTTGTTCATCTACTTTCAATAAGCTGATGAGCTGAGTTTAAACACCTCTAAACTACCCTATACATTAATCCATTGCAATTGTCTATCTAAAGGTTGTCTAGAATAAATCGTAATTAGCGATTAAACCACCATTTGTAATTTTTTTTTACAATAAATAATATTGTATTGTATTTGTTAAGACTGCATACTTGGTATAGGTACTGTATACTGTATATTATTACAGATTCCATAGAAGAAGTTTTCACTATCCTAGTTATTTTGAAATCATGGTGAAAGCAGAAAAGTTGAAAGCAGGTATAACAAGGCTGCTAATGAAAGACCAAATTATTTACATGTTAGACTCCTGGATCATTGAACCAGAAATAAAGCATGAGATACTACTTGCTTTTAAGGTACTTACTTATATAGCATAATTATTATATGTCGGTCTGTCTATGATACCTGTGTTAAATATCTTCTGTTTGTTGATTATACTTGCCTACATAATTTATTCTTGCAACTACTTGAGTAATATATTACTCAGCTTTTGACGCTTTACTAAGAATAAGAAATATTCTACCATTTGTAAAAAAACTGGGGCGGCTCATTTCATCACGCGCTGGTTTAAGGAATGGTTGTTCTGATATTCAACCATTTAGTGGCTGTCAGAGGCTACTCTATTGTCAGCAAACCTCGGGTAATTACAAAAGAGATGGGTAGCGCCACCCTCGTATATCCCAAACATACAACTACAAGTTCCACTCACCAATAAATGTATAATTGCAGAATAAAACAGAGTGTCACGCTAACTAAACTGTACAAACACACACCACAATTTCATGCTCTTGGACTCGCTAAGTCTAAGAACTTGAAATTTTGAAGAACAGAAGTTTCATTATATGATGTATCCATGATATCATATTAAATATGTTATGTTCATAGCTGAAAGTAGGTATATAATTTGTTATTCCCTTAGGAATGGTGATAAAAGACTGGTGGGAATAATATAATGCTACTTCGAGATTTCGATGTTGATTTAATATATGACTGCCACTTCAGACCCATAGTTTATATTTTCCTCACGTTTCCATATTTTAAAAATGTATACTTTACAGATTTTTGATACGGAAAATAGAAATTATTTAGAGGTAGATGAGATCAAAGCTATAGTAACCGGGTTTGAGGACGGATTTGATGAAGCTGAAACTTTAGAAGTTTTGAGAGATGCCGACATTAATGGTGATGGGAGAATTATCTACGAAGACTTCATTGAAAGCATCTTTAGTGTTTCACCCGAATTATGTGCAGAAAAGGTAAAAACACGGACTTTAAATAAACTATTCAATAATTATTGTGGACTACTTAATCGTCAGACAAGTGCATGCTATTGTCACAGTCCAACTCCAACAATGGCAACATCTAAGGGAAAACCTTAACGAATTGCAAAGACAGGGAAGATAAACCAAACTCTATTAACAAAGATCTGCTATCTAGGTAAAGCAAGTACCTCCGAACTCGTAATGAGCAATCTTTCACTTTCATCAGGTGATACGTTGAGACTTGTTTCGCTTGTAACCGAGGCATCTTTCGGAATCATTGGCATCAAATTATCAACCGCTGGGCGCGCTCTCTGCTTTTTATTTATTATTCTCCCCACCATTAAACTATTAATCGTGTGAACTGGGTTGAGTCTAAGGAAATTTTCTGTATCTAATTAGCACTGGAACGCATTCCTATCAAAGTAGCCTAATGATTTTGTTAGATACAAGTATTAGGGATTTTGAAAGGCCGACAACTTTAAATTAAAATAAAAATTGAATTTGTTTTTAATACGGATGAAATTGTCTTTATTTAGCAGATAATTTTACGGTATTATTATTTGCGCGACACTGGTACATGAAGCAATCTGGAGATCCAATTTTCACAAACTCTTTACTGCTGTAACAATACTAACAATACAACACATTTCTTAATGGTATCATTTCTTTAAAAAAATTCTCTCTGCGGTCTTTCATGACTAGTTGAAAGCTTCCTTTGATTATATATTCGTTGTCAGCCGTCGTAGTTTCTTGACTTCTCCGCCTCTTTTCATATGGCTGAAGTATGATAATAGGCATGCTTATAGCATGCATTAAAGCTTTATCAAGTCACAAAATTACCCCCGAGATGCAGATTTTTAAATAATTTTTGATTAGGACTACCTCGTACCATAAGTAGGCACTTCGATACTTCGAGTTGTTGCACCTGCAACAACTCGAAGCATCGAAGTGTCCCTTTCCAAATTCGAAAAAATGGTTGTGTGTCTGGTAGACAATATCCTGTGATCAAACTTTTTGAATGTTTGTATGTTATACACTGTTGCCTACCTCTTTTTGGCATATAAAATAAAAACTTAACTACTGCAACTTAACTGGGAATATATACTATAGGTTGCAATTTACATGAAAGTACACTATTCCCTGCATCGCGTCAATCGTCTGCATAGTCCATCGAACAAATGACGGGATGTTAGATGACTAATGAAATTTACTTCCAGGTCCAATATTTGTACGATGATCCCGATGAAGATCCTTCTGTGGAACCAGAGCCGGAACCTGAACCTACAGACAAAAAAAACTGATATTTATTAAAGTCTTGTTTTTTGCTTGTGTGCTGTTGTTTCTTTCTTATTTATATGTCGTATAAAACTAATGACCTAAATTATTTTTATTTATTGTGATACACCTTTCAGTCTTAGGTTTTAGGCTTAGGTTTACATTGTTTATTAGCCTCGCCATTCTTCTCTGTTCATGGCTTACATACATAAGTTTTGTTTAGTGAATTATAAAGTTCCAGTAAGATAATAAATACAGAAGAAATACATATATGGCGGTCTTCTAGCCCTACACCGATTATACCGGTGGACTATAAATAAAAAAGTTATAAGCGAAAATGTTCAGAAATTGGAGAAAAAAAATTTATATTTTTCGATATAACTTTTTTTTTATCATTTTACGTTTTTTTTTATCGTTTTTAAGGAACAACTTTTAAAAGCAACATTTTTTCATTAAGTCAATAGATAAGGTTCTACAGCGCTCCAAAGTGAGTATTATTTGTCAGTACTCTTAACTATACATATATTATACGTGTGTACTAATAATGTGTCATCAGTTATTGTTTTTTTTTTTTGTTATTATAATTTTTTTAATTATTTATTTTGCAATATTATGATTAATTAATTATTGACTCTTTTCCACTCCATTACAGAATTTTACAATTATTGATTTTTAAAATAATTTTAAATCTGATGGCCGTTACCGAGAATACTGTCCAGGTAGAAAATACCCAAGTGACCATGAGGGAACAAAAGAACATCTGCCTGCTGTTATTATTATTATTTCTAACCTCTCTTATTGTAAGAATAGCTGATAATATTGTGTTGAAGTTGTCGTTCAACTTATATTTTTTAGTTGTGCTAAATATTTCTCTACGTGCGGATGTACTTTATTGTTTTTAATTGTGAAGACGATTTAATTTCTGAACATTTTCGCTTATAACTTTTTATTTATAGTTCTACGACAAAAAGATACTGAACTAAAGTTGTAGAGAATTCAATTTGCAACAAAAAAAATTTTAAAATTTTTTTTTATCAGATAAATAGTTTAAGAGATATATCGTAAAAACCATTTCAACCCCTATTTTCAAGATAGCGGCCGTGGGACAAGGGTGGCGACCCCACAAACTTGGTTTTAGCTTTACACTGACCCCCCCTACACATCAAAAAAATAAAATTGTTGTTAAAATTTATAAAGCTGAAGAGTTTGTTTGTTTGGTTGAACTCGCTAATCTCTGGAACTACTAATTCGAATAAAAAAAATATTTAAGTGGAGTATCGATGAAAAATGTTGCAAAAACGGGCAAAATCATTCTTTTTGAGAGCTTACGTTGCGTAAACGGTTAAAGTTTCGCAAAAATCATGTATGACGGAATTGTTCTAAAAAAAGTCCGTAATACTCACTATAACCTTTTTATGTTAATCAAATTTGTTCTAAAATAATGCATTATTTGCGAAGGTGTTTTTAAAAACATGATATTATTCCTAATCCAAATAAATACGTTATTCATCACAAGTATTTAATTTTGAACAAAATTGCTCTTGACATCATTTGATTTCAATGAATGTCTTAGGAGATATCATAGTTTTAAAATAACTCCGCAACAAAATAATGATCGAATACCACACGCGCATTTATGATGTACAAGACAGGCGCCGGTAGTTCTGCACAAAAACACAAACTCGCAATTCGTAACATGACCAAATAACGACGCGCACGCCGTGACCCTCCACTTGTAGAAACTAATTTGTGCCTATCAGTGAGTACCGACCACACGTTATGTCACTGTATGTAAGTGTAAGCCTGTATGTAAGTGTGTGCATGAGGCTCAACATAAAACTTAATCGTGAGCTTTCGGTATGACATCTCTGAAGAAATGAATTAGCGTAATACGACACTAGGTCACTTGATTCCTTAAAACAGTATGTAAACTGGTCGGCTATAGATGGGCTGCATGTTTCGTCAAGTACAAAATGCCCGCCTGTGGCCGTAGTGCCATATCTATCTAACTTAAAACGACTTCTATCGACGTTGGTCCCGGAACGTGTTAAGGAATACTCTTAAACTAATGGAATATATTGTAGTAGGTTTTTTCCTCAAATTAACGCGGGTGAAACCGCGGTGCACAGCTAGTGTTATTATGGTTAGTTACCCATAAGTGTTTGTATACTATTTCTCTATACATATAAGGATTATGTACAGAAACACACTGGATATGTACCATAAACTGCTGCAACTTTGCCTGAATTTTTCACTTTTTAACTTCTATCTCAAAACTCGGTAAACAATAATAAACTCAAACGCATTTTAAATAAAGTAAATATTATTATCTTTTTAATATTGATTCAGTTTGCCATGAAACTTTGTAGATTCCCAAGATATTTCCGATATAGTAACCAGGCAAAGATACGAGCATATGCCCACAGCTTTGCCTAACACCCTAATGGGTATAAAACCTTTATAAATATGATCAACATATCAGTAAAAATGAACCTAAAACCTCAGCCTGCTTAGTTGATATTATTACTAACCACGACCACTCTGACAAGAGTGTACGACTTAGAAGAAATAATTTCGATTGGGTTTAATTAAGTTACAGTGATATTGAAGCCAATAGCCAATTTTCATTGTCCGTATTTTATGATGTACTTAGCAGTCATTATGACAGCTAATTGTAATTGTTTGTAATGTTGTTTAGAGATATATAGTCAAATCTCTCAGACTTTCTTTTCAACAAATACTTAAATGCATCTCTAACCAATTTTCTGTCTCGACTCTCGACTATGAAATTTTTTGTTTGCATTTTACCCCATTGACCACGTTTACCCTTTGACAGCAATAAACAATGAAAACATGTTAATATGACGTTATAAAGTAACTTTTGCCAAACTTAATTTATACCGCCGAGTCTCATATATTTAACAAAATCAGTGTTGTATAACTACAGTACGTAACTCTTTGGGGATTTCAATAAAAGGTGTTTTAAGTTTAACGTATAAGGATTTAACAGTTTACGATAGACACGATTTCTTTTAAGTATCTCTATGTGTATGTAAGTACTTATTACGCTTTAACATCAGTAGTGACATTGCATCCAATTATACAATGCAATCATATACATATGCATCATCATACGAACAGAATACAAAAGAAAACCGAATAATACGAATTTTGTATCCAATTATACAATCTGGCAGCCTTGGCGGAGTTCCGCCATGTTTGAGAAACATTTGGCATCAGGTCAGGTGACTTACATGACTATAATTTATTTCCTATCTACTGTTCTTCTTTGATCTGTTGCCATAAAAACTATAAACTTAGTAGTAATATTAAGTTTATGATAAAAACGATGATCAAGAAGCATATTCTCTGTCTACGACAAAGAGTATTAAAATAAAAACAGTACTTCAACTTCAACTTTTGGTTGAAGTAGTGTTTTTATTCTACTACTCTTCATATACGCGATGATACGTCATCACATAGTCAATGTCAATAAAGTCAATGTCAACTGTCAGTTGCCATTGCTTTACTGCAGATGTTGCTGCTTATACCAAAAAGTATACAACACTACGTTAGATGTAAACTTTGAATTTCATGATCAAACTTTATTTTTTAAATTAAAATAATGAATAGTTATGTACAATCAATTTTATTATCTGTTTTCATTATCTTTCTAAGCTGCGAGCCATGTCATTCAGTCAGAGTTTACAAAAAATCTGATATTTTGCGGCTCAGGTGATAACAAAATATTGTTAACCGTTCTGCCACCTTTATGTATTTGTTTGATTTTATAAGTATTCTATTCTTGTTGTTTATTTCAGGGAAGAGGTGCGGGAGATGTTTCAACATGCATACGAAAGTTATTTAAAATATGCATATCCGTACGACGAATTACGTCCCCTGAGTTGTGATGGTGTGGATACGTGGGGAAGTTATTCCCTCACGCTTATAGATGCCCTTGATACGCTTGCTATTATGGGTAATTACACCGAGTTCAACCGCGTCGTTGACATAGTCCTGAAGAAAAAGAACTTTGATGCAGACATCAATGTGTCTGTATTTGAAACTAATATTAGGATCATAGGAGGACTCTTAAGTGCTCACCTTCTATCACATAAGTAAGTACTCAAATCTAAATCTCAAAATTTGTAATAGAATAATTGTTGGTAAATACTTTAGGTACACTCTGTGACACTACAAACTATTTCTTACTTACTACAATCTCTCTCTATAATGAACAAATTCTCTTGTCTTCTTATTTATAGAAGATATTTTAAATAAAATATGTATTTTTCATAAGGGCCTTATTAAGTAATTTAAGCTATGAAGTATTAATATCCTTCATCTTATTCTGTCTTTAAATGCATGTTTAAAAGAAGAAAAATGACTTATTTTGGATAATTGAATCCATTGTTAATAATTAAATATTGTTTTCTAACACCTTCTGTCTAATACAAGGCCCTCAACATTCACTTCTGTTGCTATTCTATTCACATTATTTACAATACACACTTTAAGTCATAGAATAATAAACAATAATGTGGTATATTCCAATATTTATGCTGTCTATTATCACTACATATTATAAAACAAAGACCCCCGCCGCCCCGTCTGTCTATCTGTTCGCGATAAACTCAATAACTACAGAACGGATTTTCATTCAGTTTTCACCAATAGACAGAGTGATTCATGAGGAAGGTTTAGGTGTATAATTCATTAAGGTTTTGTGTAAAATGGCTGAAATATGATAATGATTGTTGAAGATATTGAAAAAAATCAATATATGCTTTGCTACCTGTGCGAAGCTGGGGTGGGTTGCTAGTAGATGAAATTTAAATGTGGCCTGTAGGTGGTTGTATATTTTTTCAAATGATTATATTTTTTAAATTCTATGACATATTGCTATGAACCATCCTATAGCTATTTTCAAAATAAATTACTATAAAGAAAATGAACACATCATTTTTATTATCTTTGCAGAACTGGTACCGAGTTAGAACCAGGATGGCCATGTAGTGGTCCACTTTTACGTTTAGCTGAGGATGTAGCTCAAAGGTTAATAGCAGCATTTGATACAACTACAGGCATGCCATATGGTACAATCAATCTGCGGGCTGGTGTGCCACCAGGAGAAACCAGTGTAACTTGCACTGCAGGAGTGGGCACATTTATTATAGAATTTGGTACATTAAGTCGGCTTACTGGAGATCCATTATATGAAGAGGTATGAATGATTAAAAACTGTATTTGGGAATTCTACCAAATAAATTTATCATAAATTTAAATGAAACAATTGCAATTTAATAAGGTAGTTAATTGATAAGTGACATCAGTTTCTGTTATTTAAATATTCAAAAAGTAGGTTTAGTAGAAACTTGAATAAAATGTGGTTTTTAAGTCTCGGGCCTAGTTACCACCTACATTTTCTCACAAAATATGTCTTTCAGACACAAATAAAAACTTTGATGAGACTTCGTGTCAAACCATTATTAGTTCTTGTGACTTCTTTTGAAAAAAAAAAAAATTATAGATATCAGTTACAATAATATACCTGAAGGGGTAGGCAAAACCATGGTGATAAATGTATAACACAGCCCTATTTCACCAGCTGTATTTTTGGTAATTCTATTGAATGTAATAAATTTTTTCAATTTTTTGCCAAGAAAAAAGTTTAACATGATTAAAAACAAGATTACTTTCGTTTAAATAAAAAATTACATAAAATAATTACAGTTAAATAAATTACATTAGAGTGTATGTGTTCTAGATCAAGTGATTAATATGGCATTATCCATAATGTCAAGACTGTTGAAAAATGCCCAATAGAAGTGGGCAATATAACAAAAACGACTTTAACAAGTTGACCTGGTTGTATAAATAATGTCTCCTAGCAATTCGGCTGAGTAATAAGAATATGTGTTTTTACCCCCGACGTAAAAAAATGGTGTTATAAGTTTAACATGTGTATCAGAATCTGTGTGTCAGGGTCAATTATGTGTATCGATCTAGCGGGGCCACTCGAGCTAAACCGAAAAGATAGAAATTACAATTAATTGCTTGATCCATCCAGCGGGGCCCTCCATTGTATTACGCTCCGAATACATAAAAATAATACTGATTGTAACTTGTGCCAATGTACCTCTCAATTCATGTATTAACTCCAAGGGATCTTTAACAGAACAGGAGATATCCAGCAGGAAAATGTTGTCTGCCCAGCAGGGCCCTTTGTAATTTGAATTCATACGTGCAGAAAAAGCACACCATTGATATGTATTACCAATGTACTTTAGAGTTCTTCACTATTACCAAATTTTTCGCAGTTTTTCTACATTTTATTGTAAATGCAAAATAATGATTCTAGTAGGTAGTAGGCGCTTGATAAGGTAAGATCAACATAACAAATATTTACATGATCAGGCGATTAATTGTAATTTCTATCAAAATAGTTGAGGTACATTGAATCTTGTGAATGAATTCGTGAGGTACATTGAACAAACAAAGCATTGCCAATAGTTTTTTCGGTCTAGCTCGAGTGGCCCCGCTAGATCGATACACATGGGTCAATTTCAATTATATTTTTTCCTTTCTTCAAAGGTGACATGATCTAAATTGTTCTTGCCGATAAAATATAATGAAATAGTCTAAAATATACTTAAATGGTGATCAATTATTATAATAATAACAAATATAAGTACTTGTAATATTATAAGTACTTATTCTATTATTACTATGATCGTTTCTGTTCTGTGTAGAGTAAAAAGTTCAAACGGGTTGATCGTACTTGACTCGCCTAAATGCGCCATCTCCAAGTTAGTCTTGGGACTTATAGAACGTTCTAGTATATTAAAATGAATCCCTATTTCCCTTGATCTCGCCATAACTTGAGAACGAGTTAACCCATTCATCTTTTATTTTATGTTATCTTATACTATGTAGAAGGTTCTTACGGAGCGAAAAATTTATTAATTTGGAAAAATTTCACCAAAATGTCCACGCGAACGAAGTCGCGGGCAGTTCCATATAAAAAAATCTTTCAGTATTTCCGAACTTTTCAATTTTTCGGGAATCTTTTCAGATTATGAGTACCTATTTATACTTTTCAGGTCTAAAACCTAGATCGTAATAATAAGGATATTTTGCTATCTATTCTCAAGTGAATGATTAGTAACTATTTTTCAGGTTGCTTACAATGCCTTGAAAGCCTTATATCAACATAAATCACCGATTGGTCTAGTGGGTAATCATATTGACGTTATGACTGGCCGATGGACAGCGCAGGACGCTGGTATTGGTGGTGGCGTTGATTCTTATTACGAATATTTAGTTAAAGGTAAGACTTTTAAGATGTATAAAATAAGCTATATGAACTAAATAGAATTTTAGATCTGTTAATGTAAATCTGTTAAAAGGAAGTTTATGTCTATGACTTTTCTTATTGCTTACTTTTAGCTGATGTTATGGTGAGGTTGCAATTTTATTTCCAGACAGTTTAATACTCTAGGATTCCAAAACTTCTATTTTTTTCTTTTGTACACATTCTCTCCATCATTCTGTATCTCTTACAAACGTACACTTATTCTGACAGTGATTCAGTATTATATGTAACAACTCTACACATCTCACACAGGGTCGCCTGATCCCAAACTAGGCAGAGCCTGTACTATGGTAACCGGACGGCTGATAAACATACTTATATATTACTAAATACATACATATATGATTGCGATGATCAAGAAAATATATTTAAAAAATAATCTTTTAAGGTGCAATCTTATTTGAGAAGCCGGAATTGATGTCAATGTTCGCTGAAGCTAGACAGGCCATAGAGAAGTATTTGAAGAAAGACGACTGGTTCGTTTGGGCCACTATGTTGCGTGGTCACGTGACACTGCCGGTGTTTCAGTCTCTTGAATCGTACTGGCCTGGAGTACTCAGTCTTATTGGTAAGTAATTAACTTTTAATTCTAGTCAATGGTTTGTTGCATTCCGAAATGTAGAAAAATTAATATAAACTTTATCCTGGAAAGGAGATTATTTTTATTTTTAAAAGTACACTATTCTAGGCGAAAGCGACACAGCTATGCGTATAATACACAACTACCACAGTGTATGGCGACAATATGGGTTCACACCTGAAGTCTACAACCTCGGGACCGGTGAGGCGTCATCTTCGAGGGAAAGCTATCCATTGCGACCGGAACTTATCGAGTCCATTATGTACTTGTACCGAGATACTCGAGACCCGATACTTCTCCAAATGGGTGAAGACATTTTGAGGAGTATCCAGCATAGTGCTAGGACACCATGTGGCTATGCTACTGTAAGTTAATATAATACTTAGAGGTTTATCTATACTATTATAAGATTATAAAGTACCTGTGTCTGTACATTGAAGATATTAAAAGAAAAACTAACCAAGATTAACTAATTGAGGGTTTCTGATTCCCACGATGTGCTTTGTTTTTTTTATGTCCGTTTCTTTATTCGAGCTTCACGCAAAACACCGGGAATAGATTTTGATTACTTTGTTGCAGTTTTAAATGTAGATAATATTAACTAAAGTACCTTACTCACCATCGTGCCTGACGTACGTCCCGCACAAGGACGCGGTGCCCGACGTAGCATACACACCATCGTGCCCGGCTGTACGTCCCTCAAGGCCACGGTGCTGTAGCCAGCGTTGCCAATGTCATATTCTTAAATTATCCCAAAATACTGGGGGTACTCGCTGGATGCAGAACGGGTCGGGCAAGTCCAGTAAGCAATTAATAATATTTATGACGTACGTCAAGACTATTCACGATCGTTTTTCATCGTGCATCGTGCGTGTCCTTGGCGGGACGTACGTCAGACACGATGATGAGTAAGGTACTTTACATCCTGCTGCGATATTCATCAAAATTGGTTAGGTATAACTGTAGATATACCTTGATCTCCGTTTTACAAGCCGCGTCATACATAAGAGAGTATAAGTAAAATGGTTATTTATAATTAAGCGCCCCTGTCACGTCACTTCGCGTCTACATTGCTATATAGTTTAATTAAAAACCATTTATATACGTGTTGACTTTGTCACGTTCGCACGCGAGCGAAACTGCTGGAAAAACCTAATTAGTATATAATTGAATAACCAACTTTATTGGGTACCCTTTTTTAGTTATGAATATTTACAACAGAGTCGATTTACCTACATTTTTAATTGTAATAATGAAATACGTCACTGTGTGCTAGTTTTTTTTAAAATTAATAATGTACACGCCAATCCAAACGATGTTTGTCACTTTCACCATCATCTATCAAAAGAAAACATATCATAGCTTCTAGCGATCATATTAAAATTGGCATATTTATTTTACACTACCCGACATAGATATATTATTTTATATGTTTGTTGTAAAGATATTATTTTATATTTTTGTTGTATGTTTGTAATGTCTTAAAAATATATTTTTTAATTGTCTGTCCGTCTGGTTCTTCCGGTTAATCTCCGGAATGGGTGGACCGATTTTCACGGGACTTTCACTGGCAGATGACTGTTGTTATAAGTAGAGATCGGATAATCGGATGCATATTTACCTAAAGTAATTTTTTGGCTAACAAATTATGGAAACGGCTTCTTAGAATATTGTTATGAAAATAAAATCCCGGGATTCCGGGATCGCATTACTAATCAGATGTATATTTACTTAAAGTTAAATTTTAATCTCCCATTCGAGTATGTGTGTATGTATGTAGGGTGTAAGAGAAATGGTGGTGTGGTAAATAAGAAAACATAAATGAATATAAATTTATTTATTCATTAAGGACATCTTATCTTACACAATATTTTTATGTTGTACACACAGAAAATACATAGAGGAGAAATGAAAGATAGAAAAGTTGTACATGGGCACTTTGGAAAATATACATAAATAATTGTCATACAAGAATTGTTTTTTTTTATAAGTAGCCAGGACATGCACTTCTTACATGGCTAAAATGAAGAAAATAAAAACTTAAATCATTTTGTATTTTACTACAAATTTGGATGCAGTTCCTTTAAAATTCGTACTGTGTTGGGAGCTTTTAAAAATATTTTTTTGACTTTATTAATTAGAGTGTCTACATCACCGCACCTTAAACATATTGTCTCTGTTAATCTATCTAAGGCGTGAGCTAAACACGATGTTTTTGTGATTTCAGATGCTGATTCAAAATGGTTTTCTTCGCTTTTAATGTCGTATCATATTTCGTACCGCTCATAGTTCCAGTTGATAGGTCGTAAAACATCTCTGGGTGATTTCGTAGCCATGACTGAGCTATGTCTTCTCTTTGAGTTAAATCCGCCATCATAATAGCGAATAATACCTACGAACTAAAAAAGATCATTCTTTGATGGTTTGAAAGGATGGATCATAATGCAGTATCACATCACAACACTACACAGCGCAATGTTTTAAAACTTCCTGAAATATTGCAAATGTTTAAACAATAGTCTATTAATGCAACAGCCGACCAATTAGAGAGCAGAACATGTTACTACCTGCCGAAAGTACCATTACTCAGGTACATTTGACTTTACTAGAGAGTTTTTTATTATATTATACAAATTTTCTGACTTTAATCCAAATCAGATTTGTAGCTATATACAAGTAGGTACAATGTTTTTAAATTGTAAAAAGAAATAATGCTTACCTTGTTAATAAAAGAAATAAGAGGTCCAAGCCGCAGAGCAGGTAAATCCAGGATTCGTGACACAAAGTCGTTGTTTCAAGCAAAACAAAAATCCAAATCACATGCAAATCAGAAACCGTTGTTCAATAGCCAAGTAGGTAGTTGAAGAAATTAAAAAACCTTGAGAAACACCCAAACGCATAGCAAGCACAACGACAAATGTAGTTGTATTGCTTGCGCACAAGCAAGTATTACCGTCTCACTCACACTTTTACAAAATGCTTACATTCCCTGAGGTTTAATAGGCCCGATTTGAGTAACGTAATAAGGTTGTTTTTGCTTAGTCAAAAATCACTGACAATAAAAGTAGGGAAAAGCAACCATATTCTGTTGTAACAGGGCAACAGTCGTTTGTGTCAAACTGGGTTTATTACATCTGACGGAGTATACACTTAAATTTGAATTTCCCGGAATCGCGGGATTTTGTCGATAAAAAAGTGCTTTCCATAATAGCCAACATCTCAACTTTAGGTAAATATGCATCCGAATATCCGATCTCTAGTTATAAGGAATAACGTAGGCTACTTTTATTTTGGATATAATAATTAGGGTTCCGCGCATAATATGTAAATATGTACATGCGAACCAAGCCGCGCAGGGAATAGCTAGTCTCGATTATATCTATTTCTTCATCGAAAGTTTTGATTTTATTTTTTGTTTCTTTAACTCATTATAGAACTGTACCGGTTAATTCGATGTACCCATTATTTCCTATTTGAACTATGTTCGTCCGCTTGTATAGAAATCAGTGGCGGAATTACACATTTGTCGCCAGTAGGCTACTAAAATTTTTCCACTGGTCTTTTGGGTTTTCTACTGGTCGGTCTATCTAATTCAGCCTGCCTGTAGGCCGGTTGGCCTAGTGGTTAGTGACCCTGACTGCTATGCCATAGGTCGTGGGTTCGATTCCCACCCGATTCTGGATGTTCTTTGTGTCCGTTGTTTGTATGTTTGTAAAGTCCCCCACGACACAGGAGTAATTCCCTTGCCCTTTATAAAAAAAACAACAATCAATACCCCAGGACAAGACATAAAAAAAAATAGGCCCCAAATTTGTCACCCCTAAAATCTGCCGCCGTAGGCTTCAGGCTACAGCCTGCTGGTAAATCCGTCACTGATAGAAATCAAGTGTATGGACTGACTAATTCGAATCAAACTTGATTTGATTCTGAATTTGAAACAACTTAGTAAGGCGGCCTGCATACCATCTTCCTCAACTATCTAATATTTCCCATAATTATGGCTTTTCCGTTACCTCTTTAGTGCCTTTCTCGCAGTCATGGTATGACTATGCTCTCGACCTCGATTATGAATAAACCACAGTTTCCATCGATTTCCAAGAGTCGTCGACGTCGTCACGTCGTCGTGTTGTATTAAATAACTAGACCTGAAGATAAACCGCCTGTAGTCATTTAAGGCTTTCCTTTGTTTGCAGATAAAAGATGTACGCGACCATCGTCAAGAAGACCGCATGGAATCATTTTTCCTCGCCGAGACAACGAAGTACCTGTATCTACTATTTGACCCGGACAATTTTATTCATAACCCGGGGGTACATGGGACTGTCATCAACACACTCAATGGAGAATGTATTGTGGATGTCGGCGGATACGTGTTCAATACAGAAGCGCACCCTATAGATCCTTCTATGTTGTACTGCTGTCATGAGGCCAGAAATGGGTAAAAATCTAAGTATAATATTAATTTAACTACTGAGTAAGAAGAGTAGACTAACTAAGAGTTTTTACAAAAAAATATAATTTTAGCAAAAAAATTAATGGAAATTCTAGGGCAGACATAGCGTGGGGTGGGACGACGACGCGGCATAAGCAGGTTGTAATGTAGTAGTTAATATAAATAGAAATTGTGACATCTTCTATCTAAATTAGCTACTTCGCGTCGCGCTCAGCGCGCTCGACGCTAGTAAATTTCAACCCCTCACGTCGCGTAGTTATCACGCCCGCCCACTGTCTGCCCCAACCTTAATATTTTAATTTTTTTTTATTTAATTTTGATGGAATAACATGTGACATATTTATCCTGAGATTAGAAACTTGTTAGTAAATTGGGGTATTCTTTCATGTATTTTAATAAACACTAAATTTATAAACACAAGTTTACCCAATCTTAAGGTTTAGTGTAATGTACCATCACCAATCAATCGTTATAAAGATATTCCATTTTTCAGAATAAATATAAGCGAAGTACATAGAATATATCAGATACTTGAAGAAGAAGACAACATTAAATTCATGACTATGATAGAAGCATCCAAAGAAAAAGTTCCTAACGATACATTGGAAATAATTAAAGAACAAGAAGCAGTCAACATTTCTGATCCCGACTCTAAAAGTGGAAATTTGGAGAAAGTAGATCAAAATCAAGTTCTCATAAAGACTGAAACTAGAACTGGTTATGTCAATATTGATGGTACAGAGAGAGAGACAACAATGAATGAATCAAATTTAGTGGATATAGTTAAAGAACGCATTAATAGTTATTATAACAATACCAACTCTTTAGAACAAAAAGAAGATACAACTACATCCTCGGAGGAAAATACGTCGTCAACAGAATATGAGAACAAATTTGACGTTGACGATATTATTGTACCACAACACTCGCAAGATGTTGAACCATTACAGACACCCAGTGGGAACAGAGCAAAAGAAGTATTCAAGATGTTACCAAAGGTTATACAAGACTTCTTAAACAGTGATTGGAAGTCGAAAGCGAAATGCGAACCCCAACACTTGCTAGAACGAATACGCAGAGAGAAAAGATATCCAGATCATCCAGATACAAAAAGTTACGAGCTTCTGTTAACGCCAGCGCCATCTTTCTTGCAAAGAATATCATTAGCCGGAGAGTTTTTGAATAAAAAACAGTTAGAAATGTGATATATATTATAAGGTGCATCGTTTTTATGTTTGTATATTTTGTTATATTTAAGTTGAAATAAATAAAATATTTATAATCTTCATTAGATTCTGTTCTCTGACTCCAAGCGATTGTTACATTTATTTTAAAATATTCGATGAACATGAAACCACCTAAGGTCAGCTTTCAACTACATTGTTGCAATAACAAAATACTTAACAAATATGTTATATATACAGGAAGCTCACCTGTTAAAGGTACAACAGTATAATGTGGCCAGCAGACGTATACCCAGTGGCGGATTTATCAGTAGGCTCAGTAGGCTGAAGCCTAGAGTGGCAGATTTTAGGGCGGCAAATTTGGGGCCTACATTATTTTTATGTCTTGTCCTGGGGGTTTCGAATTAGTTCCACCGACCGGTAGGGCGGCGAAATTTTAATAGCCTACTGGCGGCAAATGTGTAATTCCGCCGCTGCGTATACCTGCGTATATTCCCCGATGGCTCAATAGTCGCCAGGGTCAAGATCTAGACCTTCGATGTCAAGATCGACAGACCACCGAATGGTTCGCGATGCGACGTTCAGTATATTGTTTTTTATAGTGCTCTATTTCTGTAGCGACTGTCGCGATACCGAAATACTCATATTTTATGATTCCTCACAAACCACGCAAGAGTTTACAATAGTCCTCAGTATATAATTTTGCAACCTTTACAGGCACTGTATATTAACTCTTGCTGGCAACTCCACATATCTGAGTCCCATATGTCCACATGGGTTTCAGAATGGAATTGTATATCAGTAGTTTATTGTTCTGGGAGAGTGCCGAGTTTCAACCCATCGACCAATACAGACATTTGAACTTGTAGTTGACTTGGACTCTTTACACTTTCACGTGATTCTTCCATAAGTATTCCATAACTTAACAGTAGTGTATATCCAACTGGAAACCAAGGTATTTGGTACACACATTCCTAAGGCAGGATGGTGTTTCTTAACCGAAACGACACTTTTATTTCCTCAGAGATAAAGGTATGAAGTTTGATTTCTGAACCCTAGTTTAAATGCGCTATTTCTAAAGTGAAGTCCAGTCTGAAGTGACCTCAAGGCGTCGTAGTTTTTTACTTGCTTACGTAGGTCACTGTCCACAGCCAAAAAACCAAAAATAATCAGCGTACCTACGTGGCAAGGGTGACATCACCTGAGGTTGACAGATCTGACGTATAGAAATTGTATAACATCAGTCCAAGCACCGAGCCCTGGGGTACACCGGCTTTTATAGGGTACAGTGAAGATCTGGCATCTCCTAATATGATTTGAAAAAGTCTATCAGAGAGGTAAGACTCGTAAGATGTGAAACTGCGAGTGTTATAGTATTCTCTTGAACAATTTCCAGAGCGCCAGCTGGTGCTCTGGAAATTGTACTCGTTCATAACTTCACTGGTGGAATTTATTCTTCAAATTTGAATAGGACCAACCTTGCGTACAACCAATTCAAATTAAAAAATAATTATTAAAATCGGTGAAGATATCGCAAAAAAATTAAGTAATTTTGCTCTGTCAGCTTTGCATTTCCTAAAACTTCAGAGAAAGGCAAACGTAATTTTGATGAAATTTGTGATAAACTTTTCCAAGATCCCGAAAGCTTCTATAAAATGAAAATGAATTCTGAAAAATGATCATCAATCAACTGAGATCGCGTTTCCTTGCAATAAAAGAAATTTCATTCATTAATTTAATATAATAGAATAGAATATTTATTTAAAGGAACTATGACTCAGTTGTTAGTATAACTTAACACTATGTTAGTATTACAGTATTTTACTATTACTTTAATATAAACAATAATAATAGTACTATATATAGGTAGTAAATATAACAATCCATTCTATCATCCGTCGATGTATGTGGTTTCACCTTAAGGAAGTCCACATCTGATGAATTAGCCACGGTCCTCAGATGGTATAGTTACGCCACTGCAGTCATAACTGTATATCGATCATGTGCTTGCGCGGGGCCTGCGGTCTACTAAGGTCGCTCGCATCCCTGTAAACCCCTAAAATTTTGCAAGGATCAAAGACGCAGGTTTCATTTCCGTCAACATTTTTTACGACCATTCTGAAATCCCTTAATTTAAAAGACCTAAAACTCCCAGTGGTTCCGTCGGCCTATTTGAGCATAACGTTTCTACGTAACACTTTTTAATATATAGATACATGTATATACCGTGTGTAGAACCAACACAGGAATTCCGCCAATGTTAAGTGTTTTATATCTTCTAAGTTGGCAAATACCAAAAATGTCAAGAAATGGACGTCTATTTATCCATCTTGAAAAAAAAAAACCAAAAGGAATATATGTATTTAAGAAGAATAGCAGTGACTGCCAATAAGACACAAAACTGACATTCTTTGACATTCACAATCATTATCTTATAAAAAAGTAAATAAAATAAATTTTAGTAATGTAACACAAAAATAAAGTAAACATGCCTACGTTCTCTTTGGAAATGAGCAGCCGACCAGCAAACATAAAAGGAATGTTTAAGGTCGGTGCGTGGAAAACGCGGTGTTTTGTGTTTTACCCCATGTGTAAGTTAACATGACCGAATTGAAAACAACTCCATCTGAAGAGAACACTTTGTCTTCTAAAGGATATAAATTATTAAAATTTCTGGGTGAGGGAGCATACGCTAAGGTGAGTGAAATAACCAAAATTATTATATTTAAAATTGCAATTCCACACGCATAGGGTGTTAATTACTGAATGCATGGCATTACAGGTATATTTAACAGAGTATGCTGGCAAAGCTGATAGTCATAAAGCTATACTGGCATGTAAAATTATTGAAACATTAAAAGCCCCGAGAGACTTTGTTATAAAGTTTTTACCGCGCGAAATAGACGTCCTTATCCGATTGAATCATCCTCATATGATTCATGTTCACAGTATATTTCAAAGGAAAACCAAGTATTACATTTTTATGAGATATGGTGAGAATGGTGATTTGTTGGGGTATATATTGAAAAACGGTTCAGTATCTGAGAATCAGTCGAGGGTGTGGATGCGTCAACTCGCGCTGGGCTTGCAATACCTCCACGAGCTAGAAATAACACACCGCGATATCAAATGCGAGAACGTTTTATTAACAGCAAACTTTAACGTTAAGCTCTCAGATTTTGGCTTTTCACGGTTTGTCGTGGACGATGACGACCAGCCTGTGCTAAGCGAAACGTACTGCGGGTCCATGTCATATGCAGCGCCGGAAATTCTACGTGGAAAACCTTATCAGCCCAAACCGACAGATATGTGGTCTTTGGGCGTAGTATTGTTTGTTATGTTGAATAAGTCTATGCCGTTTGATGATACGAGAATGAGAAAATTATATGAGCAACAGATGGGGAAAAAGTACCGGTTTAGATCTCGAATAGGTAGCATCATCACACTCGAATGCAAATCTCTCGTTAAACATTTGCTAGAGCCAGACCCAGGACTGCGTCACAACGCCACGCAGGTTATAAATTCAGACTGGATTGCTATGGATAGTCGATTAACCAGTAAGTAATTAATTAATAGGCTGTTTGATCTTATTGTGTACATTAATGTGTTATCTTCTAACGTTATTTCTCTTTTTACATAATAAAATCCGTTAAAGCTATGAATGCTGTGGAAGCAGCGGCTCTTAAAAGAGCTAAAGATGAAAGACGGAAATATTCAGAGAATACTCGAACAGTAAATAGAAATGACGACATGCTAGTAGAACCTCAAAGGGATTCTGTTTATAGGGTACGTATAACGTTAGTATATTCTCTAATATTCTCTTATATCATAAACGATTAGTCGCAACCCCCGCCCAGGACACTGTATAGGTAAGTAGTGATTAGGTATGTCGAAGCTGGACCGACAAAAGAGACGTGGCTTCTCCCAAATTAGACCAGGAGGACTGATCAACAACTGATGAAATTATCTGAATCGGATAATGGACCGCCTTTCCCAGTACCACCAGGCTGTTACCCACATAGCATTTCAGGTTGCCAAAATGCAAATGTCAATGTTGAAATATATAAAATTTAATAATATTGGTAACTCACTACAATAAAAGTTTTAATATTTAATTTTAGAGATATAATAACTCGGAAATCCACCGAATACGCAGACAGACGCTTGAACACAGAAGGCTCCTAAATTATGCTTGTTTGATTAACAATAACATTATTTAAGATTAACAAACAACAACACACACTTTTTTGTTTGACGTTTGACCTGTGCGAAATGTAAGACCGAGATTGTAAGATATTGCAACCTCTACGCCTACAAATAAAATTTGGTTTGTGTTAAGGAGGGAAGTGGGGAAATACGTAGGGCATACTGAAAGTTTCTGGAACTATCCACTTACAATAAAAAAAAATTAAAAGCAATTTCGGCATCGAAAATGGAACTTTCTGGAAACATGTTACTTTTTAATTTGCGAGATTGCCATTTGTTTTTCGATTGTGGCGTCCTTAAGAAAATTGTGTGGCGCTATTACAATGAATTTAACTCGTAAAAATTCTCACTTAATGATTTATTACGATTTTCACTGTGGCTTAAATCAACAAGATAGATGTAGCTCTATGTATTCGTGGTTCGGAGAATTTAGACTGGATGTGATCATCTACATGACGATGTATGACAAGGTCAGCAAGCGACTGCGATTACAGAATCCAATATTAATATCGTACGACTAAACGTAAAAGGCTAACGTTAGGTTGAAATAAATTACAATAAACGAATCTCATTTCTTTAATTTTCAGGCCAGTGAAATGATTAAATCTTTAGCTAACATAACATCCAGGCAAAAGAAACCTGAATAGATGGAGGGTAAATCTCGCAAGGTAACTATAAGCTACATTATAAAACTGTTTAAAGCCTGTACCTATTGATTTTCTCACCTATATTCTCAGCAGAACATAAACTGCTATTCCTAATTCTTTACTTGATTTAATTATTCTGAAATCGTGTTTTTAAATTCATGTTAACAATTTAAAGGCCACTTCCCTAAAACATTAAATTGGTTAACAATGGATCGATGGATGGATGGACCGTATGGAGTCCGATGAAGGAAAGTACACTGGCAGAGACATTAATTTACTTAAAGCTGTATAATATGGTATTTTCAGCATCGTCTTGATGAAGAATTAAAACTAAGCGGATCAGAACAATTAACTCTCGCTTCACGAGGTTATAAAATGATAAAAAAACTTAATGAGGGATCTTACGCAAAGGTAAAGTAATAGCTGCACAAAATGCATGTCACTTCAATTATACATTTTCGAGATTTAAGATATTTTTTTGTCATAAAGCTTAGGCTAAGCTTCGAACTCTCACACCAACAGATGCTTTAATATTTATATTGTTCCGGGATGGCTTTTATATCATTGGAGTCAATTCGTGAACTCCCGTCACAAATATGTACGTTTACTCTACTTATACCTACTTAAGTATGCATATAGATGATACAAATATGCTTGTTGATACAAGCATATTTGTAGATTTAATCTTTGACTCATTGATCATAATATTACTGTGTTTCTGTGTTCAGCTGAGAGTTAAGTGGTTATATGACCCGCACATTAACACCAGCTTTGTGTTAACAAGTTTAGCAGTAGTTTCTGCATAATTTAATAAACACACTTGTTATTTAGTATCACCGGAGCGTATCATATATTGCTTTGCAAGGCATGCAAAGGCATTTATTGAGATGGGCGCAATGTGTAAGATTGCAAAGGAATTTCGCATGTTTCTTTTATGGCCGGCCACCTGCCTGGTGCCAAGCCTCCTTGGGAATGTAGTCGTTTTAAGACGGGAAAGAAGAAAGAAGGTAAATTTGTAAAGGAAAAATGGGTAGCGAGAGGAACCTAAGGTAAGGGATACCGCAAGTCTCGGATGGGGAACGGGACTGAGACTGCAGTAGCTCGCAGAGGCCGGGTTCGCGTACCCGAATGTCCTGTATTTCCTGTGACTGGAGAGGCCACTAGTCCAGAAACAACAGCTGGCCAAAGTTCACTTCTAGTGTCATTTCTAATGGCCTCTTTTGTTACTGATAACCTCCAGCAGCTTTGATCTTTTTGCAGGTACTTTACTGCCATGACTTCGGCATCTAGTTAAATAATTTAATTTCAATAATCAAGTGATTTAACCACTTAACGTATTGTTATAAAACAGGTTTATTTATCAGAATACAGAAATCCAAACAAAAACGATAAGTTATCCGTACTAGCCTGCAAAGTTATAGACACCAGCACCGCACCTAAGGACTTTGTCAAAAAGTTTTTACCAAGAGAAATTGAAATGTTAATAAAACTCAATCATCCGCATCTTGTACATACACATAGCATATTTCAGAGAAGGTATAAATATTTCATTTTCATGCGGTATATGGAACACGGAGACTTGCTGGAATATATACTGCAAAGAGGAGTAGTTCAAGAAGACCAAGCGCGAATCTGGACAAGACAACTAGCCCTCGCCGTTCAGTACATGCACGAATTAGAAATAGCACATAGGGATATCAAATGTGAAAATGTGCTTCTTACTGCTAACCAAAACGCTAAATTGTCCGACTTCGGTTTCGCACGAATGTGTGTCGATAAAGATTTGTTGGATGTTTACAGTGAAACATTTTGTGGTTCATTATCATACACAGCTCCAGAGATATTACAAGGTAATGCCTACTATCCGAAGCCGACCGATATTTGGTCGCTGGGTGTGGTACTCTACGTAATGTTGAATCGAGCAATGCCCTTCGAGGACAAACATATAAAACAATTATATCAAGCACAGATAAATAAAAATTGGAAATTTCGCTCGCGATATATAGATTCTATATCAGACAATTGTAAGCGTTTAATAACAGTGATGTTAGAACCAAATCATACAAATAGAGTTGGCATCGACTACATAATAAACAGTGAATGGATAGCAATGGACTCGAGATTGCTAGGTATTGCTTTTGACTTTTTAAACTTTGGTAGGTAATAGATTCGTATTTTGTTTTTGCAGATTAACAATATGAAATTGACGCAATGACAGTTAGGCACAATGGCAATGATTAGATATAATCTGAGTAGGTACCTATTGTATATGGAGGGTAAATGTAAGGAGCACCATTTTGTATGGGAGGTAAACCGAAAAAGTGTACGGTAAAAAGCAGTTAACAATAGTTCAAGAACCGACTGGAATGGCGCTAGTGTAGGCAAAGGGTATGATATGAGCTTAGCAATTATAGACAGAGTGAAGTACGCCGAGTTAAAAATATTAATTTTTTTAGCTACCAAGTATTTATTTTTGTTGATTACCAGATTAGATAATGAAGCGATGAATGATGAAAAATAAAAAAAAACAAAATCTTGTAATAAAATATCTGCTAATCATGTAATATCTGCTAATTTATATAATGTTTATTTTGAATAGTGTGCCATTATAAAGCAGAACTTTCTGCTTCCTAGTTAGAACACCCTCTAGCTACAGTAGCGTGACCTAAATACACACTTTTGACGGACACCTTTCATACACACACATCGTCCTCCTTACCTCTACCCTCCATTTCCGTAGTATTGTAAAAAGCCGAATCACTTCCATTTTATTAGGTGTGTTTACGTGTTCCTTTTTTGGCCATAGTGCCTTATGCCTAGAGATATTAAAATAAAAACTTTTGTGAGTCTTATTCATATTTATTAAAGATTTATTTAAGTTTTACTTACCTGCCAAGAGCGGTAGGTATATCTTGAATAAATATCTAGGGATATAAGGTTATGGAAGGATATGGTTTGTGGATTGCTCATAACGATTCCTCTTTCTGTTGAAGCGTTTGTTCGAAATTTGAATAACAAAAACTGTTTGTTTTAGCATTGACACCTCAAGAAAATACTGCTTTCGAAAAGGCACGAGGAGAGAAAGAAATGCTCTTAAAAAAATTAGAGATCAAGGACCAGGGTGTCCAAGATACAAAAGATAATAATATAGATAATGGATCTTCGTTAACAAAAAATAGCCCTGTTAGCACAACAGTAGATATGGCTACAACGGCTTCTACATCGTCTTGGTAAAAAATATAGTTTTTTTTTTTAATTTATAACTGACTACATACAAGGTGTTACAGAAAAGGTATGATCATCTTTTAAGGTCATATACTAGCCCTCGACTCGAGATTAAAGTGTAGCGCTAATGATTTTAGGAAAATTTGTGATTTTTAATGCAGAAACCATATTTTCAAACTAACCAAATTGCTCTTAAAATCGACCGATAAAGCTAATATTCAGAGTCAGAGAGAGGACTGATATGAATAAAACGATAGTACCAATAATCGGGATACTGACAACAGTGATGTGAGGGAATAAGGATACCAATACGGATTATTAGTGTCTAGGTCCGCGAATACGGATACGGATTTCAAGTTTTTTCTCAGTAGATGCCGATACCCGTGACCTTGAAATGGCAGTTGACGTTGAGGACTAATAACACGACACGTCTGGCACTGCGCGTGTATTTAATAATTATTTTAATACACACAACAATAAGATTTGGGGTTTGACCTCATGATAAAGATGGTCAAATACTACCTTATAATTGTTAATAATATAAGTAACTCGCTACATTAGATTATATTTAAATATGTAATTTAAATGTAATAAAATATAATCATTCAAAAGTTCCGTTCAAGATCCGCCAACAAATAACGGATACGGACACAGATACAGACCTTTTTTTCTCCCTGGGATTTCGGGGAAGTGGATACGGATATCCGGTACACGACTAGTTGACACTTATTACAAAATTTTGTTACGTTGTGTTGTTTTAAAACCTTACACAACATTTTAAATTGAAAAGCCATCATCATCATTAACCATTAATAAAAGAAGAGGATAAAAAGATAACCATTATTTGCAAATAGGTACGTAAGGTACATTGAAAGTTTTGCGTAACTCATTAATAAAACAATTTACATGTAAAGTAATATGTTTACTGCTTTTCGAAGTATTCTACATTACATTTTAAACAGTTTTTCATTCGGTCAAACCATTTTTGAAAACATGAGGACTATTGGTCTAAAGACATGTTTTTCACGTGCTGGTTGAAAGCTATCACGACCTCTTCCGGCCAGTAAATGTCATACCTCTCATCAAATCTTTAATTTTTGGGAAAATAAAAAAATCGCATGGTGCCAGGTCTGGACTGTGTGCGGGATGGTTCACTAGCTCTACCTTTTCAGAAGCCAAAAATGATTTTGTCTTGTTCGCGGTGTGCGCCGAAGCATTGTCATGGTGCAATAGGATGCGACTTCTTGTTCGTTTTTCCCTAACTTTTTCAAAGACACTGGGCAAACAAATGGTGGTTTACCACTCAGCATTAACTGTCGTTTGTTCTTCAAGTGAGATCTATCAAGTAACAATATATCGATGTTTCATCTCCTGTCACAATGTCATACACAGCATTTGAACGTCCGTGATCGTACTTAAACAACATTTTTTTACACCAATCAACACGAGACCGTTTTTGTTTGCATGTGCATTCCAAAAGCATTTCAAAGACGAGTCAGGAAACTTCTAAAATCATAAAAAATTGGTTGCCTGTAAAGTCGGTATACGGGCGAAAGTTTTACGTGACAACGACTTTGAGTGGTAAAATAATTTTAATGTGAATATTCATTCGTATAGTAGGAAGAAGGATGAAATAATAGTAACAATTTAAAACATTTATTTATACAAAGAATTATATTTAAAACGCGTGCCTCTCACTCGCTCTCATTGTGAGCGCATAACGTGAGCGGAGCGTAACGCAGTTTCTTGAAGTGTCACCCGGCAAACCAATTTATAAGACGTTGTCACGTCAAAAATCATCATCCTAAAATCTTTTCGCTTTAATTCTATTTTTGCTACGGCCGATGAACTTCAACTTGTGATAAAAACAATGGACACGCGATATCCCGCCCATTTTTTTAATCAATGGTTAAATTTCTTATGTTTAAAAAAATATAACATTCGAAATTCAAACATTTATTAGCGGCCAGGAGCGCAGAACTTTCAGTGTGCCCTATGTATAATTTCTAGTTATACAAATAGCATGCAAACAAAAACCTAATGCCAAAAAATTTAAGTGTCTCTTTTTACTCATGATAATTTGCCTTTGTGAAAAGAGTTCAGTAAACGATAAATATTAGATTTTTAGCGCCATTTCTTTGTGAATGTCAATAAGCTCCGCCTTGAAACCACTTTTGTGACAGGACACCATTTTAGGGTTGCATAGTTCGTAGTAGCTCATTTGTTGGCAGCATTCTCCATAGTTTATTTTCAGTTTTTTTAACAGTGAATTGTGTCCATTTCGTTGCTTTTTGTGGTATTAATAGGACTAAAAACCAAAAATTAAAATGCCAAAGTATTATTAAGTATATTTATATATTAGAAGGTTTTATTTAAATTCCCTTAAAACAACAAAGGATTTTCATTTATCAGGTTAGTTAAGGTTTTTTCGTATTTCGTGCACAATTTTTGTCGTAATTTCATGTTTATATTTAGCAATAAAGATTGGTTTGTATTTAGAATGTTTTATGACTAGTATCAACTAAATTATAAGAAGTAAAAATATTTGATGTTTACATACAACATAGTGTTGTGTTCGTGTTTTGTTATCGATATAAATAATTATTACTTTCAATCTTTATAGTTACCTATTACTAGTGAATTTGAAGAGTGTTTTTACATTTGATATTTATTTATAAAAGGTATTTACCGATGAAATTGCCGTCCTGCAGTACTGGCTATTTCAAATCAAAATATTTCTTTTTTTTGCCAAAAATTCTAATTTATTTTTAAAACATGGATTTCTTTTTTCAAAAGTAGTCGTTTGTTTATTGATTAGTGTTATGTTTTTCGTCATCAGGGATACGTTAAAAATTCAAGTAATTATGAGTACCGTCGTGGCAGCAACGCGGCACAAGCGGCACGCAACATCAATGACGTTTACGGAGCTAACACTATAAACCAACGCACCGCCTGTTATTGGTTTGCCCGCTGCCGTTCTGAAAATTTCGAAAAATCAACTTCGTGGTCATCCGAAAACTTTGGTCGACAATGACGAATTAGAATTAAAGGTGATTGTACAAGCTGATGAGCAGTCTACGGCTGAATTAGCAGCAGCTTTCGACGTTAGCGTCAAAACAATATTGGTCCATTTGCGTCAAATTGGCAAGTTAAAAAAGCTTGACAAATGGGTGCCTCACGAACTCAATGATCGCCAGCGCGAGGTACGCGTCGAGACGTGCCTTTCACTGCTCAACAATCACACAAACGAAGGAATTTGAAAACTGCATTGTTACCTGCGACGAAATATGGATTCTGTTTGACAATTGTAAGCGCTCAGCAAGTTGGTTGAAGACTGGTTCAGCACTTAAACAATGCCCTAAAAGAAAATTTACCCCTAGAAAAGTGATGGTCACTGTTTGGTGGTCTAGCGCTGGTGTGATTCATCACAGCTTCTTACCAAACGGGATGAGCATTAGTGCAGATGTGTACTGTGAAGAACTGAACACAAAGATGGAGAAGCTCGCACATCTCCAACCAGCTTTGGTCAATCGTTCGTCTCCGCTGCTCCTGCACGATAATGTGCGACCTCATACTGCACAGCAGACGATCTCCAAGTTGCAAGAGCAGGGGTTGGAAGATCTTTGTCATCCACCGTACTCACCAGACCTTGCGCCTACAGACTTTTAACTTTTTCCAGAATTTGGATAATGAATTTGTTACCTCCTGTCCAGCTGATTTCTTCAAGAAGGGCGGGCATCAATAAAGTGCCACTGCGTTAGTAAAGATGCATCGATTGCATGAGTGATTACTTTGATTAATAAACATATAAAACGGCAATTTCGTAGGTAATATCAATATTATAAATTAGTAAAAAATAGATAGAACGTAACGTTATTTTATTCTTTGTTTAAGGGAAATACCTACTGTAAGTCGGTGAAATATACGATGAGGAGGGTAACCTTGCTAGTCAACAGCCTAATGGATTCCCGGTGCTTATTAAAGAGGCGCTGTGACGACTTCCAATTGTGAACGAATATGAAACTAATGATTTCATATTAAGGAGACATCTTGTTGAAGTGTCCATCACTGCTTGGTTGACCATTCATCGTGCATCATCGAAGTCTAATAAAAAAACTTTACAGAAAGGCATTTTACACAAGTCCATTTAAATTTTGCACCTCATTATTTGGACTTAATTTAAGACAAAACTGTATTTTTAGATGACAAAACCTGTAAGTCCAACCAAAAGGGAAGACTACATTTATGATGCGCTGATGGAGTTGATTTTGAAGCAAATAATAAAACATTAAGGTCTTGTAGAATGACCAAAAATTTTTACATTTTAATATTATTATTTGCACCATCGACACCCATAAGCTTTTATATATTAATTTCTCGGATAAAGAGGCCGATTTGAGTGAGAATCTTCACCATAAATATTTAAAAATAGAAAAAGATATTGTGACATTATAACAAATAAATATATTTATCAAGCATTTCTAAAATATTTTAAACCGTTTAATGTAAAATTAACATGTGTGAGGTTCCGTGCGTCGACAGTGCATAGGATAGGACATATGCGGACCGCATCGCGTGTCACAGCAATACGATCCTTATAGTAGTTTGAACGCTTACTGTAGGTACTACATCATATTTGTATAAACATTCAAGGAAGATGGACGTGATTGAGACGAGACGTGAGGGAAGACATAAAACATGTAAGAAAAAATGTTGACGTTGAATGAGTAAAGTCGATTTCAGTATTATCTTTAAAATCAGTACAACACTATTTGTTGTGGGCGGAGTTCCACCATATTTAAGAAACATTTGGCTTCAGGTAACGTGACTAAACATATTTCCTATCTACTCGATCTGCTTGTTTTATCTATGCCATTTATTGATAATAGAGATTCTAATTAATAATGAATTGTTTACGATTAAATATTGAGATTATAGCTAAATATATCTATTCATATTCTGTACAAAAAGAAGATTGAAACTAAATCTCAAATTTTAATTAATTAATTCTACTAATAAATACCTTATTTTCAATTTGTCCGTTGACACTAGTATTGTGGGCAGGGTGGGTAGGTGTCGTTGGAAATAAAGAGAACACGAAAATAAAGTCAAATTAGCTATAGTCCCGAGTAATTACGTTACAAAGAAATCACTGTTTGACTAGGTAGATATTTAGGCAACTACGGAACGCGAGACAGTTTTTACGATGACTAGAGCAGTCATCGTAGAAACTGTCTCGCGTTCGACGATGATTGTTCTACTCGGCTCGTTGCTATACCTCCTGACAAGCATTGCCAACTTTGTTTTAAGGAGATCGTACCATACATTAGGAAAAATCGTATTTTGCCATAAAATCTAGGAAAAAAAATAGTACGCATTGAAATTTTAATAAAACAATAGTAAATTATTCATGAACATAATATTATTGTAACAATAAATCAATATTTAATATACAGGGTATTACAGAAAGGTGTGGTCAAATTTTAAGAGCGTTATGTGTTACGTTACAAATAGTTGATTAGCTTGAAAAAAAAATGGATTTTGAAAAAAAATGATTTTTTTAAATGTTTTTTTCTAACAAAAATGCTTTTCGTAGTAAGGGTGCACATTTCTAAACAACACATTATGAATTTTCATATCAATTTCAATGATTTAATTTTTTATGCAGACATTTTCAGAAAAATCTGGACATCCCATCAACATCCTTGGTATTAAATACCTATTTAGTCAGTTCAGTTTATCAAGTTTCATTCATGTCAGCACTCTCTCAAACGAAATATTAGCTTTATCGGTCAATTTTCAAGTTTAATTTTTCAGGTTCATAATAAAATTTCTATATTAAAATATCACGAATTTTCATAAAATTCTTAGCGCTTTCCGTTATTCACGGGGTCTATTATACGACCCTAAAATTTGATCACAGCTTTCTGTAACACTCTGTATATGGTACGACATAAAATATTTGGAATATGAACACGGATTTTCTGGACTTTGTACTTAACTTTGAAGTTCATATTCGCCACAGGTCGTTGCAGTGTCATTTTGTTTTGTAGGAAGTCCTTTTGTAACAAGTATTATTTGAATATTAGTCACTATCAGAGCCATTGAGTGCAGTAGTACACGCAGGAGAATTTTTTTTTGTACATACGTACTTAAATTTAATTTGAAAAGACAAAATCCTATTCAGTGTTTCAGCCTTAAATTTATTACGAATTTTTGTTTTCATTAGAATGGAAAATGCAGTGTCTAAGGCGCATTGCCTTATAATCTTGGCATAAGATAATGATTTTGAATACATGATCGTACATCGTACCAGCTCAGGTGAAAATTCACATCGTTGTGTATGTGCAGCATATGAATGGAAATAAAGTACGAGAAAAGGAAGCCCGATTTTGAGAGAATACAGTACTATTGATGAATTTAATTTCATCAATAGTGCTGTATTGATGAAATTAAAAAAAAAGATCCTTTTTATCCCTATTTCCTCTTTTATCCCGCTCGTTACCCTCAAATTATCTATTAAAACTTTTTGTAAGATTTAGAATATTTTCCACCATACAGTTACAGTTACACGGAGATTTTAGAAAAAGGAAGAAGTTTATTAATCTTTTTATAAAAATAAAACACATGTATTAGTACTTTATACTAAAACATTTAAAATGAAAAATAAGCGTTAAGTACATCATTTATAGCAATTGTTTTTTTATTAAAATTATATTGAAGAGGTAACCCTACATTCGATTATGGCCACGAGGCCATGCGCTATTGCGAGGTAATAATAATCGTGACACTTAAGTTCATTTTCGCAAGTAGCGGTTGACGCCCGGAAAGAGTAGGCAATTAAAATGGTAGGTATCAGTATTTTTGTATTGAGTAATTTATCTGTTACGTAATAACTACTCGTTAGTCTGTGGTAAAGTGTCTGTGTTGGCTACTAATTATTGCCGATTCCGACATATAACGAGTGTAAGGAACGGCCTGTCGAATCACAATATCATGTTATATATTTACTTGCAATCAATTCCCAATATTAAAATCTAGAAAAAAAAAATCCCCTCCAATAGGAGTTTCATGAATTATAGAGGATTTTTTTGCTAATTCGATCTGACTATTTTTCGGGACGGTGATACTTACACGTTATATATAAAAGCTTTTAAGGGTTGTTGGTGCAAGATAATATTATTTAATTGTAATCATTTTTGCTTTTTCTATAAGACTTTAATGTTGGATTATTTGTTTCAGAAATTGGTTGCCATAAACATTATAATGATAATATTTTGCATATCTTCCATCGTTCTAATTTTGCATCATCAAAACCCAGCATTGCGCAAAAAATGGAGTTCTTCCTTTTGGGATGACTTAAAGGTTTTTCGTCTAAAACAACAGTTGTGGCCCTGAAATTAGTTTGGTGAGAAACGTAGACGTTCTTGTTTATGCCTTTCTGTAAAAAGGTTTTTTAACCAGACTTCAATGATGCCTGATGGAACAGTCAACAAAGAACTAATGAAAAGTTCAACAAAGTCACTTCTTGGTATGAAACCATTTGTTTCATACCATTCGCTACTGGCTTTACGATTTCCCTAAAATGAAAAAATAAAATGCCGTTACGTTCTAGTTATCTATTTTATTCCTAATATATTTAAATATTCATCATCTAATTTAGATATTCATCATAGTGATAGGTAAGTACAGTATAGTTTGAAAATAATAAAATTATTATTTACATCGATAACAACAAAATACGAACACAACAGCACAACACTATATTGAATATAAACATATAAATTTTTCTACTTGTTATTTAATTAGTTGAGACCTATAAGTAGTCATATAACAATCTAGATAACATTAATAAACCATAAATAAAAAAAAAAAAAAAAAAAATCTTAATTTCCAATTCTAGAAATTATACGTAGGTACATGAAATACGGCAAATACCTTAACTAACATGGAAACTGGTAATCCTTCGTAATTTTTACGGGAATTCGCCTTACGCTACACTTCGTCATTTTAGTTTTTGTTTACCTATAACCTAGTTCTAGTCAACAAGTAGACCAGTGCTGATGTATTTTTGAGAAAAAAAAATTAACACCATGAGACCTATTATACTAGAAGAGGAGCAAAACATTGTTCAAATGAGGGGAAAAATAGGACTATTTATGGTTATATGGTATTGGTAGGTATGGTTATGTGGATAAATACTGAATACAAAAGCTGTAGATCTTTTTATTGCCAACAACTTTTTTCTTTCCCTTTTTTTTGTAGGAGGTTAAGTTTGCTGCAAATGGTGAGAAACCATTTTTACCCCTAAAATTCCACCTCATTTCGCACTTCTATCCCTTCAAATCCTTATTTATGTCCTTATTTATTCTTTGTACCTATTAAGGTAACGTGATATTAATATTCTCGAAAGGTTTCAACTGTTAATTTGAAAATTTTTATTTGATTTGATTTGAGTTTAGAACAGAAATTTAAAAAATTGATTTTTTTTAATCTGTATTATCACTTTTTCACATTTTCTGGAAATTTTTTCATTGGTAGTGCTACTCTTTTATTACATAATCTGAAAGTAGACCCTTTAACGCAAAAAATGGCGGCTGGCGAGCTTAAAAAGACGAATTTTACCGGAGAAACTTTTCAACTTTTTTGTCGATAAATGGAGGACAAATTTGTATTTTGCCACAAAAAAAAAACTGCTTACTTGGAACATAATAAGTTATATCCCAACCAAATTTTTGCTCAAGGAAAAATTTAAAAACTGAAAAATCGGTTTTGCCGATTTTCCGGGAAAATTTGAGGTTATGCGGAAAAATGTTGGATCCAAAAGTTGTAGATCTTTTTATTATCAATAACTTTGCAATTCTACTTTTTTCGATAGAAGGTCAAATTTCGTTGCAAATTGCGAAAAACCGTGAAATACAGTGGTAGTTCACGGAAAGTGTTCAACCCCTAAAAATGCACCCGGTTCCACCCTTCTCCATTTTGTCGACTCCAAATTATTTTGCCACTCTTCCAGTAGGTCTCATGGTGTTAATTTTTTATCCCGCTTTTATATTTTTTGATGTCCATCAGCACTGGTCTAAAGTGCTTTGGAGGCTAATAAATTGTTTATAACTTTTGCAATTTTCACAAGCGGACGTTTTGAAGTAAAAACTTCTTTAGCGGCGTTGGACACTTTTTTGACATTTGTAAAAAAATTTAAACTCGCGTCAGAATTGAGGGTCACGTGGACCCTGATCGAAAATGTATGGAAAATGTGTCCGAGTGTAATATATTTAAAAAAATATATTTTTATGACGGGATCGAAAATTCTTAAGACGGAGGTGAGTTTCTTATATTTACATGTATAGAGTCAGAGAGACATGTAGAAGGAGGGAGGGACGGAATCTAGGAAGGGAGAGTGGGGACAGTGGGTACAGTGGGGAGAGTGGGTGAGTGAGTGAGTGAGTGATCGTCGTATCGTTTAAGTTTGCACTTCTGTCGGCAGTCCCATGACTGCCTCTTTTTTTTTTTTAATCATCTAGGTATATGCTATTCCGAATTGAATGACACCTTATTCATATTTTTGCCGAGACTGCTGAAAAAAGTCGAACAAAAAAGCACTTGTTGACTAGACCACGGTCTCAAACAAAACCAGCGTCAAGCAATTCTTGCGAGCGACTGAGGTTATCGGAGATATAGTATCGAGGGGTGAAAGGCTATTTGGTTTAAGCGACATCTAAGGCAATATTGAGTTATATACATGTTCGGAATCAGCCGAATGATGCCGGATTCATTAAAATCAGAGCACTTTTTTGGCGTTTGAAACAATACTAGTTTTGGGTTGTTCCAATCATACAATGATATTAAGAACCGAGACATAAACCATTTACCATTTTTCAGATAAATAATTCAATAAGAGTTTAGTTAAAGCATTTTTCCTGTTTCAAATTTTTATAAAGACGTAACATAAATCATTTTGATTTCCACCAATTATACGGTGTGATGTCACATAAACCATCTGTCCGTCATACCACATGGAGCGTCGCTTAAGCGATTTCAGCTGCATCTATTTTCTACGCAGAATGCTACTTAAACCAAGTAGTCGTTTTATTTCCGATATTTTGATTAGTCGTTAAAACATTTTGGTCCTCATATTTTACTTGACTATTATTATAATAATTATTATTATAATTATAATTAATTATCTTACATTCAGACTATCGTTGATTAAGACTGAAAAGTTAATAAATAATTGATGTTACCATATTGAGGCTGATCTACTTACTTATTAGGTAGGTATTCTAAATAAATACTTTAACTATTGTGTGTATTTCTTTATTTATTCAATATAAGCACATGAGATTTTCGGTGATTTCCATATTCAGGTTGTTTTAACAGCCATTGATAGTATTAGACGTAAAAAAATGTAACATCAAACGTAACATTTTCAATAATATATGTCACATAAGTAAATTAGCCTGCCAGTCATTATAATCTAAACTGGTAGTTCAGATAAATAGCTAACTACTATTAATTTTGGGCTATGTCACTTATGTTTTTCGGCTTACTCTGAAAATATCCTGCAGCGTCGCTTAATTTCTTCATCCTTTAGCCAATTGAAGTTATGAAGTCACTTCAATCTTTTTTCCATACTCTGAAAAATAAGAGCTTAAAGCAATTTGTATTAAGTGACATTTATCTCTGTAATTAAAGGTCCATTTTATTTGGTATTAGAATCAACTACTCGATCTTTTTAATTGAATTTCAATAAAATTTACCTCATGCAAATAACTAAAGAAGTTGTTTTTGTTATGATTTTTTTTCCAAAATTGTAAACTTTAAATTGCTCTCCTTTAAAGTTGCAAAAATGTCGCTTAATCTAAATAGCCTTTCACCCCTCGATATGTCCTTTTTCTGTACCACTGGCAACATGTTGTGGTGTATATAAAAATTCATGACGATCGATTGAGAAGATGGCGTGAAAGTTAACACGCAACCAAACTCATATTTCCAATTATAATATTAAGTTAGGAAGTCAGGATGTTTGCTTAAAATGCTTTAAACATATTTATATGTTAGACGTTAACTACAATTTACATTTAAGAGTATTTTATGATCATAACAATGATCGATTACATGCATACATACACTCACTTATGTATTCCTGTACCCCTCCTCCTATATGTAGAGTAGGGAAAGGTATATTAAACCCCCACATTTTGCTCCTCGGCCGCTCGACTTTGACTTGTCGCTGTATTTAAAGGTCACTACCGACTTTGTGCTTGAAAAAAATAGGTAGGTATATTAATATTAGTCCGAAAGCTCTAACAATTAAATAGTAGCTCTTTTGAACTTCATTACCATACCAAATACATGGCCGGCTAGATTAACCTGTAGCCCCCTAGTAGTTGCACATTCATCGATAAGACGGAACATTCATCAATAAAATCAACCACAGTTTACGATAAAAAGGGATAGGATTCTTTGTAATTAATATCTAACCCTAATAACGGACTTAAAATACCTATTCGTTTAGGTTGTATTATATTTCTTATGTTGATACCTTACTATTAAGTATTTCCATTCATAAGGTTAATCAGGTAGGTACCATATACATAGGTATTGGGGTATAGCAGTCATTCGGATTAAATTCAAAAAAGTTTATGATTTAAGGTTTTAATATCACTTGTCTTTAAAATACTAGTTTTTAAATAAAATACGAATATGACAGTTATATGTCATATATCATAGCAATATCATAGTAGGTACAGAATCAATTTTAACATTTGCAGTAAAACTCAACCAATAAACATGAATCTCTGTGCCCCATAAAATTCTTTCCATCACCATTACAACCAAGTATGTTCCCGGTTAAAGTGAAAATGAAGTAATCGTGTTGCAAAACAAATGTGTCCCGCCACCGACCAGATCGACCTAAACACAACACAATCAGATCTGATGATCTTACAAGAAAAAGGTTTTTTACTGGAGAAAATTATCGGTGAAGGATCATACGCAAAAGTAAGCATTGATAATTTCAGTAATGGTCTATGAAGTAAGTTAATAAGTAAATGTTAAAGGAAATACTTTTTGCAGGTTTACAAATCAACCCATGTTGTTGACGAAACTCGGCATGTTATACTGGCCTGCAAAGTTATAGACACGGCGCAAGCACCTCGCGACTATCTCACTAAATTCTTACCTCGCGAGTTAGATGTTCTGATAAGAGTGAATCATCCTCACATAATAAATGTGTCCAATATATTTCAACGGCGCGCTAAATACTTCATTTTTCTACGTTTCGCAGAAAACGGGGATTTGCTAGATTTTTTGACACAAAACGGTGCAGTGCCAGAGAATCAAAGCAGGCTTTGGATGAGACAGATTATATCGGCCATTGCTTATATACATACTATGAACATAGCGCACAGAGATTTAAAATGCGAGAACATATTAATTACATCAAATTACAATGTGAAGATAACAGATTTTGGATTCGCTCGAAACGTGAAACACCGTGACAAAGACCTACTTAGCGAGACTTACTGCGGTTCTTTATCGTATGCTGCTCCCGAGGTCTTAAAAGGCGTGCCCTATCTGCCCAAGTTGGCAGATATGTGGTCACTGGGCATCATTCTTTATACGATGCTGAATAAAGCATTGCCCTTTAATGAGACATCTGTAAAAAAGCTGTATGAGAAGCAGGTACCTCTTATTCATTTTTGCACCTATGGTCTTCAAATTAAAGTTAGGTAACCTATGCTAAAATTAATGGATCGAACTTCATTTTATCTATTAAATGCAATTACAACCTAGTTAAATGATGTGGTTGTGTCCTTTTGTTTTTAAATTTTAAAACAATTAGGGAACTAAAGAAGCCGGTGGAGGATAACTTTTGAGATAGAAAAAAAAAACGAAAAAAGCATGGATAAAAAATGTTATGTTTATTTTATAACTGTCTGGCAACAGAAGGTGTAACTGAAATTTTGCTGCTTCGTAACCTCTACAACGAAATGAAGTGGAATCACGAACCTAGCCGGCAGAGGTTATTGGTCGGTCATCAGCAAAAGTTCTATATTTATGGTTTTAGTTGATCAACCGCAACTAGTTTGTCTTGATTTCGCTCGGGTTGTTTCCGGAGTTTTAGAGATATGCGGGATGTGAAGGAAGTAACGTCGCGACTTCATAACATATATGATTCCGACAGATAGTTTCCTGTTATTGGAAAAGTGCCTCATGCCCGTTGGTAGTTAAGGTCTATTCCTGTCTAAGGAAACTCGCTCCGTGAGGAAATATCGCACACATTTTAGTCGGTTCGAATACGGCCGACGTCATCGTTCGAGTAGCATTATCGGTAACTGTTTCACCATGCCCTTGATAGGTAAGTTTGTATGGTTTAGTTAGGTTAGTATTGGAGGTAGCAGATATTTTAATTAATGCTGGCCAGAAGCAAGCACAAAAATTGCAGGTTTAATAAAAACAAGTGCTATATTTATCAAAGATACGGCTTACTCACGCGTGTGTTTCGGGGATACCAGACTAGTATCGGACACGACGGAGGCCCCTTCTCGAGGGGGCGCTACACTTTGGCGTCGCTGCCACCGGTTCCTTTGCCTTTGGGAACGTACGGATGTGGATGATTGCGTTTCCGTTGCGTTGTATGTTGTGGTGTCATTACTGATAGGCACTGCGTGGTATACCGAACTGACTTTCAGTGTTCACCATATAAAACCATATATATATATATATATATATATGTTTAATAAATATAAATACCACTTACGGACATTTTTGTTCTAAAACAAGTGCTTTAATTATAGTTTTTCTCTTATTAATAAAGGTGATGCGTAAGTGGCGATTTCGAACTTGTGTTGTAAACCAATTGTCTCAAGAATGCAAGCAACAAGTTACACAATTGATGGAACCAGATGCCAAATCGCGGCCTACAGCTTCCAATATTTTCCAAGGTCCTTGGATTGCTATGGACCCTAGACTAACAAGTATGATTTTAACGAACTATGTAATATACATACAGGTAAAATTAATATTCAATGAAAACCAACTACGAGGTCGCCGCCACTCTAGTGAGTGGCGGCCCTATGGTGGCCGAAGAAAGAAAGAACGATTATTGTACTACGAAGCCGTAGATGAGACACCAACAAATCCTGAAGAATTGTTTAAAATGAACGTTTTCTGCTCTGATTGATACACTCGATTTTAACAAATATCATAATTCAATGATACGTGGTCATTTTTATATAACATGAAAATAATTCCTGATTTCTTACATATTGGAAAAGGCCGTGTTGATTTGCAAATTGGTTTAACAGATGGCTAGAAATATGACGTGTCTGTCTGATTGTGAATTTGTTGAGCAATAAATGAGCCTGAACCCACTATTAAAAGATATTCAATCAGCAGAGCCACTTAAAGTTCTCCGACTAATTAAAAGGAATGATAGGCAGGATATTTTCGGTACCAAATTTGATATCTGGTATCTGGTCGGATACTTGCTTATTTAGGCTGGATATGCCGGATACCGCATGGTTACCGGTTATGTTTCATCTCAAATATTTAACTTGGGCTTCTCGGCTTAGTTTTTTTTAAATAAAATAAACGGGCTTCGTCCTCAAAATAATATTAAATACAAAATAATCTATATAAATAAAAAACAATGTTTGTATGTTTGTCCTGTATGCGTTCCGAAACCTTGCGACGCCCGCGAGAGCTCCTGGTCCAAATAATCGGGGTGTAGCTACAACTTAATATTTCTAAATGAACCTAAGATATTTTTTGCCATTTTTATGCGTAATAGCCTAAAATGAAACATCTCTTTTCCAGAATTGACGTTTGTAGAAGAATCTGTGATGAAGCAAGCACGTGAAGATGCAATGAAGAGGGAGCGGGATGCAGAAGAAGACAATGAGGTGGAAAGAATAGCAGAACTGCGCCGTCGGGGACGGGGCAAAGGTGTGTCCTTTTTCATATAATTTAGCACTATCCACCCTAGTAGCAAATTTTGTCTTATAAAGTATTGTAGATATCTTCAAAACAATACCTAAATTCTTGGCTATTATCTTCGTTAAACCAGTTTCGACCATTAAGATATCTTGAGAATATACATCAAGACAAAGTTTAGTAAATGTAGGCACAAGTTTACAGAATAAATTAAGTAAGACTTCATACTAATTCACATATAAACTTCAGTAAGATTTAAGAGTAATAACATTGGTGTCGAAGAAAGGTCTTCGAAGTTTTACACATAAGATAATAATTACTTTGTAACAGATACATCACTCCGATAGAAAAGCGAAAATTCCTATGCTATAATAGCTTACAAAATTTAAACAATAGTAGGTACCTGGCGTTAGATACACACTTAACGAAAGTTGAGAAAGCTTTTCCTCCGCGCGGCGACTGTCGTGTGTGTGCGTCTCGCGCAGTAGCCAACGCTCTATTGTTGTACAAAGATGATGATTATAAAGGAAATACTAGAAATAATAACGTAATTTATTTAAATATATACTTGTGTTATGTTATAAATAGCTTTATTTCCCTCTCTGACCTTTACGACCTTGTTGCTCAAATTAATTTTCATTATATGTTTTATTTTAGCTTTTATTTTGTTTTACCTGTCCTTTCCGTCTTTAATCTTATTAATTTAATCTTGAAAGTTAATTTTCGTCCACTTCCTAGAATAATAATTTACGTAAAATTTGAAAATCTTTATAATTTTTTACATATATTATATTTATTTTATCAAACAATTGAATAACATCAAGAACTTTCGTCAGTCGCTATTCGTTCATTCCAATTAATGTCGATAAGTAGTTTGTCACGCAGCCGCTGCTACATCCCTAAATTGAATTCGGGAAATTTCGCAAATGCCGAGCCCACCACGCCCCAGACGAACCGCCGCCCACGAACGTGACTGATGCTGTGGCTAAGTAATTTGAAATAAATGTATCATATATTATTATCATACATTACTCTTTTGCTTGCTCTTTCAGAACTTACTGGCCAGTTAATGTGTCTGTCCTAGTGGCCTCTCCAATCACAGGACGGAGGAGTCTCAATCTCGTTTTACCATCCGAGACTTGCGGTATCCGTTACCCAGCTCCCTCGCACTATCCGTTTTCCTTACCCCAATTTACCTTCTTCCTTTGTCCTGTCTGAAAACGACTACATTCCCAAAGAAGGTTAGAACAAGCCAAAACTCTTTGCAACGTAGAAAAAAAATACTATTACCTACACATTCGGCCGATCTCAAATAAAATTGGGAAAAGGGCAGGAAGAAGATGCTCCTACGTAACTTCATTGGTCGTCATTATTTTGGAAAATAAGATAATATTAAATGAAATGATACTTAATCATTTATTTATATTATCGATGCGATTTTTGTAGGTATTTTAAGTGAGTTTATTGGCTTATTGTAACGGGGTATATTTTTAACCCTATGACCACCAGAGCGCCAGGGTTAAAATATATTTAACAAGGATAGTCACCAAATTAAACTGCAATTTAATTATTTTAATGATAACAAAGATGACGTTCTTGATATCAACAAGGCAGTGGCAAGACTAAAATGTCTTACTAAAACTAAAAGCTGTCAGCTATCCTCTTGATTGTTATTTGCAAAGGTTACAAATATTTTTATAGGTAGGTACATTATACATTTAGTCGGTTCGAGTCCGACGTACCACCCTGCCGTTACTCGGCGAGGGGATGACCCGTGGTGGGGCGGGGGAGGGTTTCCACACGTCAAAAAGGCTATGTAATATATAAATAATGCACGTGTGTTTAGCGGCTTACCCGTTGTCCTAGGTGAGCGACAAACGCGACGTGAAAAAATTTCATCATTCATTCTGTACCACGTCAGAGCTACATTAAGAGGAACACGTTATTCAGTTCAGGTGTCTATGTGTAAAAAGGGAAAAATTAAGTGTATCACAGAAAGATAGTCGTTTCCTTTCAATCTCGTACCCACATCTTCAAGTCGTCACTCTACTGCGTCGCGTTTCGTCGCGTCTTAATCTGATTAACGCGATAACCCTATTACACACAGATACTTAAAGAATGACTATTCGATATTTTTACGTCACATTTTTCATTCACCTAGGAAAACGGGTTACACAGTCACCTACTCCCCGTAAAAATTCTAACACTTAGGTACGCACCGTATACACACCGACACATCTGCCAACTGATAATAGTAGTGTTTATAAAGAGCATGGGATAGGTAATACGGTCATCATTTGAAGAGTTTAACAATAAAACCAATATGACCTTTTCTACAGGCCTACTTCCCCCTTCTCATAAGATGGGTGACCGTTGTCCTCCCATGCAATAATATTAATATTTTTTTTTTATCTTTCACAGAGGGCCTCAAAGTACTGAAAAGCACCGATGGAAACATTGTAAAGTCGCAACAGTTATTTGAAAATGAACTGTAATTAAAATAAAGAAATAAAAATCAGTAATAATTGTGTTCATTCAGTGTTTATTAACTTTTAAAATTCTATATTTTAAGGTATTATAAAAATGTTTTAATCGTCGGTGAATTATTCACTCACTAGTTAATAAGTTATACAGCCTATGGAAGACGAGGGACTATCGTAAAGGGCTTACAACATTTGGCACAACATGTTAGGAACAGGACAGTGGATTATTATATTCTTTAAGTTTCAAAAGTTAATGAAACAATCGCCATTAAAACCATTGTGCGATAAATTGAATTGTAAGAAATAATTTCTCATTCAGAAACAACTAGCGAATAAATGCGATATATACGCCTTGCCATAGGTGAACCTTTTCAATGGCTCAGTTCTTAATAAATCGGCTTCAGATTTCGGGGTTCAACGACGAGCTGTCTCGCATGACCTTGGAATTTAATTAGAATAAAGCTTATGATAATAACATTATATTTTTTATAGTTCTCAAATAAATACGAACACTTCCTATAAGAAACAAATCTGAAGTTTTCCCGAACATATCTAAATAAATATTTTATATAAACTGGTATAATATCTCTTATCTAAGTGAAAATTATTTCCAGCAATAAAAGAGACCAGAATAATATTGTCACCTTTCAGTCGAATTCTAAAAAGCTACCTAATTATTTTTAAAAGCGCTAAGTACCGGCAAAACTTGTAACAAACTACTTATAATACTCGCTAACATTAGTTGATATTTATAGTGATTCCATATGTGTAATTAACACAAAAAAGCAATATTAACAATGTATCTCCTGTTTGTATTAAACTTCAGCACCAGCGTGATAAGTTTCCTGGCATTATCGGCCGTGTTCTATAACATGTTGTTCTATTAAACAATTAGGAATCACTCGATAATACAATATTCTCAATGCATGTGGTCTTGTGAGGGACGTAGATCTTATACAGATAAAGATACATAGATATTTAACGAACGATAAAACGATCAATAATGACTCAACTGAGCTGGACTACGCCAACTGCCGCTGTATAAGGCTATCTACCTCTTCTTACGTACCAGAACATTGTCTGAGCATGCTTACATGTCTAACTTCATCCTCCTAGATTTTTTGTGTGAAAGTGATATATGGAATATTACTTGAATGTAAATCGACAATTCTCCTGTCATGAAAAATGGAATGTCTATTGTTCGTATGATCATCTGATTTTCTTAATAAATAACGTTCGTTCAACTAGTAGGTACATATGTCAACTAACTTAACCATCACTCGTACAATGCGTTTCAAATAAGAGGAAATTCAATAACCTTAATGTGTCAAGAGGAACGTCAATGACCTTAATCTGTCAACTGTCACTAGGAAAGTACGGTTTGCACATAAAATTAATTTGCGTAACATTAACATGTTTTTACTTTACTTTTTTAGCTGTAGTATTACCGAATTTATTAAATTTAATTTTAATTTTAAAAATAACTAGAGATCACCTAAGTTTTGAATGTTTATTTTCTTGACTAGTATAATTTGAACAGTCTTTAAACAAAGACTGTTCTGTTCAGGTGTCAACTGACACAAAAACTGAAAACTACTGACTACAAAAAGCTCTTTAGCTTTTTGTAGTCAGTTTTTTATATAATTTAAATAGAAAAAAATTGTAATCCAATTTTTCATACATTTTTGTGAATAAATTGATTATTACAAAAATATCTGTTTAGCTCATCCTACCTAATTGGTTCGAATTGACAGCTATGACCAGTGTTACCAACCCTACTGTTTTAATAGTAGATTTGCTGTTTTTACATTGATGCCGCTGTTTTCTGTTTCATTTTTAATTTTTACTGTTTTTTAATTAGCGTTCAGCGCCAAATGCAAATATTTTTGTTAACCACTTAAATGTATAGTTATGAAATATAACGCAACCAAATTACGCAACAGAATATCGACTGCAACATTATAACTAAATCCGAATAACCGATTGCTATTCATTTGAATCCACAGAAAGGTACATGAAGAAATTTAACAAAAATATGTATGATTTCAAAAAGAAAAAATTGTCTGAAAATACTTAAGATGAAAATAATTTTACTTCGATTTTTGTTTTTTATTATGTTGTAATCAATATTACAATTTAACAATATATGTAAGTCCTACTATCTAATAAAAGTAGGTAATTGTTTTAATTGTATGAGGAAAGTATGAAATCTACCTTTTTTCACTTTACCTACTGTTTTCTCCTGTTTTTTATTGGTGAGCTGCTGTTTTTTAGTTTTTTGGGGTTGGCAACACTGGCTATGACATCACAATATGGCGTAAAGTCAGTAATATTCTTATTTGAATCGCATAGCACGCAGGTTAAACTTGTTGACTTTCCCCTTCAAATTACTAAATAAGTTTTAAAATATATTCACTTAACTATAAACTATAAAATTAATGTAAAAATAAATATTGACTTTAATACATTAATTATTATCTTTAACTTTTTTCTAAAGTATACAAATATTTATATATTTGATTTGTTTATATGTGAACAAATAAATGTTTGGTTGAATGTTTGTAAATGAATGACGATCTGGTGTTTTCTATAATTTATAACATATACTTATGTATATCTTTATCATTCACGATTTTTGGCAGTTGCATCAATAATAACATTTCATAATTAACTTTAATTACTACAGTTATAAGTAATACCTTGGACACTTTGTTTTGAGGACTATGCCTTAAAATATAACGTTTTAAGGCGATTACAATGAGTATACAAACACTGCATGCGATTACACCAAAATGTAGAATTTAGCACCAACACGCTGACAAAATAAGAGTAAGACATTGATTTAAATTAATCTCTAACATTAATTCATCGATTCTATTTTATTATATTTTTATTTGCCAATATTTATAACATCTTTTTGTCCCTTTTTAAGTCAATTTTTTTTTATATTTTTGACGTACGTTTTTATCATAACAGTGACTCAATCTGGATCCTTTCCTAACAGTTAGGTAAATAGATAGATGTTAGCCTCACATGTTAGGTATATTGCCGGGTGCTCAATATGAAAATGTATATTTTTTTATCTCGGTAATGGCTAACGATTCTGATCAAATTTTGTATTTAGATAACGTTTTGCTTTTTGAGTTTATGTACATAAATGTATTTATTGAAAAACGAGCGAATCGGTCGCCCAGGAAAATATGGGAGCACAGCAAAAATTACCCTGCTCCGAGCTGTATTACGATATTTTAAACTGATCAAGAAGAAAAGTATAGAATCATATAGAATAGAAGTACTACTTCAATTTTCATCGAAATTTATATCCAATATCTCATTGATAGGTTAAACAAATTGTTACATTTAACTTTTTTTTATAAAACTCGATTTTTTGTTTGATTGTACTATACTTATTTCTTATAAATAGCACTAACATTCGAGGGCTTAAAAATGAACACAAACATTTAATACACTGAATATGTTAATACATGTTTTACATTTCATTCGGTAATCGAAAACCACATAAGATGACATTTTCACGTTTAAGAAGAAATTTTAAATATAAAATCGAAATAAATTATTTTTTACTTCATAAAAATATTTTTCGATTAGTAATATTAACAATTTATTTGATTACACGAATGACTGGTTTGAAGACGAAGTTTTCAGATTACATAGTGTCAAAAATTGCTTTGACTGCAAAATCGCAGTGCGTAGCAAGTTACCTCTCCGACCGTACTGCAACTGTAGTACTCACGATATTGCGATGTATGTACATATTACTCCTCACGACTAGCACTATGTAAACCTAGTACTGACAATTATATTCTTCTGAAATGTCCTTACGTTGCTAACCACTTTTCAGGCGTGTTTACAAAGTATGACAAGACCGTTTACACATGTGTTTTCGGTCACGGAGTATATTAGACTAATTAAGCTTGAGCACGCTTTAAACAAATCGTCCTCTTCGGCATGCGTTCATAGTAAAACAGGATCCCATCAATGGTGAAGACGTTAAAGTTGACAGTTCTGCTGTACTTATATTACACTGATTTAAAAAAATAATATAGGGGTTAGGTTGGTCCAAGGCGTGTTGAGTTGCGGCGAGGCGGCGAGGCGGCGAGGCGGCGAGGCGGCTAGTGCGCCCTCGCCTCGTCACGCGGGGGACAGACACCCGACGCGACGTCCGCTGCCGCTGATTTTACTTTCATCGTCTGAAAACATTAGGCGTATAGCTTTAAAAAACTAAAGAGTTGCGAACACCTTCACAACTTTTATTAAAGATTGTAAACAAAGAGAACATTATCTGCCTAAAGATACAAATAAAATTAAATTTTAACTGGATTTTACACGCGATGAAGCGGTGAATAGAATAATATGCACGGGTAAAAAATAATTGTGAACTATTTTTTAATATATTTTATATGTTATGATTTTGAGGCAAAAAAAATGTTAGTTTCTTTAAGGTTATAATTATTTATTACTCATTTAAAAGTATATGTAGGTGCGTTATCTATCTAAATACACCTGTGGTCATATAATTAAGAACGATTTGTAAATACAGATTTTTTTAAACAAATCATTGATTTAAGATAAAGATCTGTGATTTTAAAGTTAAAACATTTAACAAATGTACAAGTGAAATTCCTTAATCAATAAATATATCGCGTAAATGAGTATTGGGAACTTATTGTTTAAATATTTTCTAAATTGATTCAAATGTAAGTGCTACACTTTACTCAAAGGTTACTTAAAATACACTAAATAAATAAATTTATAGTTGTATAATGGGACGAATTAAATATTTAAAAGGAAATAAAGAATAACTAATAATTTAAAGTAATTACCCAAACCACCAAAAGCTTACCACCCTTGTTAAATTTTGTTATTGTAAGTTCACATCACCAAAAACTACGGTGCACACTCGCTGTGTAATAAATAAAACTATAGTGCAATATAAAACGAACATACCTCTATTAACGAAGGTGAAACATCACACAATTTGAGACTCACTTTGTTTACACTCAAGTTTTCATAGCTTAGCTACCTCTTTTTTTTTAAATAGCTTGTTACAAACTGCTACAATGTTCAAACGTAAACCGCGCTGCAGATTTTGTTACAAGCTTTTATTGTACATTAAAAATCAGGAATTATACAGGTACGAGATTTCGACGGTTTTGAATTCACTAGTGTAACTTGGACTGTTCTTGTAGACTTTTGTACCATGACAGGTCAAAATATATACTGGACCCCTATAGCTTTATTTAGCCGTTTTTATCTATATTTTTAACTTTATAGCACGTATTGTTTCAATTTTTTAGCTTTATGCATTTCTTCTACATATAAACTTTAAGTATTTCAAATTTCACATTCCTATCTGTGCACGTTTGCTGAAAAACTGTGTACAAAGAGTTCTTATCGCGTATTAATATACAGAATGTTACAGAAAGGTGTGGTTATATTTTAGGGTCGTATAGTAGACCCCGTGAGTAACGTAAAGCGCTAACAATTTTATGAAAATTCGTGATTTTTGGAGTTTACTCCTTAAGAATCGATTTTCATATAAGGCGCCCGGTATGAAAAAAATATGAAGAGTAAAATTTAGTGATCGGAGGGCAGCGTAACGCTTTAACGCTTTGTTGTGCTTTTTGTGCTTTATTGGAGTTTACTCCTTAAAGAAAGACGCATGTAATATGTGTATTTAACTTTATGTTATATATATGTATATGGAATATATACTATACAGCGTCTAGAAATTACGTATATATATAGAAGAGAGAGAGAGGGAGAGAGGGGGGGAGAGAGAGAGGAAGAGAGAGAGACTCCAGGAAATTGTAAACTCCAGTCGTGCGTCGGAGCTGACACACACCTTTTTTAATAAAGAAATCTTATTTTGAAACTAAAAAAAAAACTTGTCAATTGACTGATAAAGCTAATATTTCGTATGAGATATTTTTTTTCACATTGTTCAAAGTAAATCAACGATTTGTCGGTTACACATAACGCTTCTAAAATTTTACCTACCTTACCTTTCTGTAACACCCTGTACAGATAGATAGCTATAATATATTATTTTTAAGTTACAACTATTTGAATCAAATTATTTTTGGAGATGGACGTGATTGAGATTACATTGCTACATAATCCAGTTTTATTGGATTTTGACTTCATCTGTGTAGATACTAGTTTAGTGCAAAACCGCTAGTTAAATAGCGAGCTCTGCTATGTAACAATACTATGTAGTTACATTGATTACAGGTGTTATATTCTTCAATAATTTCTTCTTCTTCTTAAGTAATTAAACTGATCCCATATGCACTCATTGTCGAAAACTTAAAATAATACCACAATATACTGTCAAAACTAAAAGCAAATTAAACAAAGAATACCAAAATTTCTAAATAACACATACACACTTTGACTTATGTTAAGTAAGCAATATTTTATATCGAACGTGAGATAATAACTTTTAAACTTTTGCGTTCCATGATATATAATTATGTATATGTACGGCAATTAACGCGATCACCTAATATAACTCTGAATTGCCTGACGTTTCGACCAGGTTGCACTGGCCGTGGTCACAGGCTGACTGCGGCGGCGTGCACCACTGAATTAGTAATAGATATGTAATACCTATTAACCCAGTCAACCTGGGTGTTTTATAATCAAAAATAGTCATTTCGATTACCACGCATTTTTTTTTTGGATAAATAGTAAAAAAAATGCGCTGATTATGAATTTCGATAACCGCAGTGTGGACATGTGGGACGTCGTTTCTTTTTAACAATTTAACGAAAAAAAAAGTCTTTTTTACATTTTGTGTGACATCTCGTTTCCAGTACATTTTTCATTCGTTCATTTTTGTTCTCCATTAAATTACCTACAAAATGAGACTTAGACGATTTTATAACGATATTTTGAGGTATACTTTTTTTTACAAGACGTATAAAACTAGATATCTTTTTGTTTTTTAATTTTTTAAATAACTTTTAATCCCACTAATATTATAAATGTGAAAGTTTAGATGGATGGATAGATGTTTGTTACTCTTTCACGCAAAAACCACTGAACCAATTGCGATGAAACTTATTATGTAGATAGCTGGATACCTGGATTAACGCATACTTTTATCCCGATATTCCCACGGGATCGGGATTTACGCGGGTGATACCGCTGCTAGTATGCAATATTGACTGGGCTATAATTCCCGTGCGTATAAATAATTATATAATAAGTATAATGTAATTTTATCCGATGTAACGAAAAGTAAACTAGTCAAAGGATGAATTTGTTATATATTTTGTGCAACAATATACAGATTAGTGTTGTTAGTAGGGCGACTTACTGGCGAGTTGGTTATGTCACCTGAGCAGTCATCGTGTAGTGGACACACGAGGTCGCCTAAGTCCAGGTCGTCCTTGCTCTTCTTGCGCTTCAATGAGAACTGGCTTTTCTTTGGTACCTACGATATTTTACAAATACGTAAGTGTCCATAGACAATGCGTCCCTGAGTTGTGTGACCGTGCGTACTAGGGGGGGATTTTGCCAACATTGGTTTTACAAAGTGATATACTAAAAGGCCTAGCAATGGGATCTCGGGTGCTTTATGATATGAATATGATGTAAATTAATATTTTCGGATTATGAAGAGCGGGATAGTTGGCGTTCCTTAGGGAAGGCCTTCATCCAGCAGTGGACGGTGATAGGCTGATGATATGATGATGATGTTGAGGAAATAAATCCATACACCGTATAAATAAATGACTTAACAAAGGTTGTCCGATCAAACGCGATATACATATGATATTATTTATTTCTTAATTTTATTTCAATTATTTTAGGATATAAAGTCGTTTCTTTTAAATTTTTTTTTTGACTAACTATTTGTGTTTATCAAAAGTAATTAGATATTTACGCAATGAATTCTAAAAACACACGAACAGTATAATATGTATTGAAATATCATATAACGGTAACTGTACTCACAAATTCTACCTTAATATTTTTATGGTAATGATTCAGCTTATAGATAGACTCGCCAGAGGTAATAATGAACACTGTTCCTTTTATTGTTTTTTATTATACCTTATATTTGGTGGTTGCAGTCAGTGGCTGGTAGCCAAGAGTCTGTTCGGCGTTGCGTTTTTGCTGAATTACTTCTCTGCCTAGCAGGTCGTTAAATCTGTAAAAGTGTAACAAGTTGGACAATGTACCCAGCAGATCCTTCTATTATGTACAGTAAATATTATGAGATAATGTTATGAATTTAAAGTACCTTTGCGTGAGATGCCGTCGTAGTAGGGTCTTGTTAGCTGGAATGTTTAGTAAAGCGGCCAGGAGCTCGGCCGTGAAACGCGGTTCAAGCAACATCAATCCACCGTGGACACCTGCAATTGAATTGTTGTTAGAGATCCAATATTAAAACTAAGACTGCGAAGGGTAGATGCCTACTTACACTACTTTTATGATATAGGGTGATATAGTCGCTCGAACGAATAACGTGGCCCGCTCGAACAATTTTTGAAGTTATACTTCTTTTGGCACGTTATGGAAAAATGATGAAAGTAAATTTTTACGATGCGCGCGCACACCATCACCCTGAAGTTAGCTAGTCAACATTTTAGTATTTCAAAAAAAGTTACCAACTTCACGATAGTGATAAAAATGGTTTTTACATATTACTTTGAGTACGTTTGTAGAATTTGAGATTAGTTAACGGTATGTATTATTTATTATGATATTTAAATAAACTTTATTAACTAGATAAAAGTATAACTTCTTACGTGCCTACATATGTCTTATATTTAGTTTGCAAATTCACCTAATAAACTATAATATTTTAATGCACCTACTTTCTGTTTTCTCTGCATCACCCGAAGGTTGACTGGCAGAGAATGCCTATTGCATTAAGTCCGCCCTGTACTCTATGTGCATAAAGTTTTAAATAAATAAATAAGTACACACAAACTTTTTTTTTATTTGTCATGGTGTAGAATGAGGATTTTTTTTTTAATTTTTAATCCATTACACCTGTTTTTTTAAAACAATATAAGATATGTAAGTACGTAATGTAATTCGGCAATGTTACTTTCAGCTGCGTTCATGAGCTTCAAAAATACTTAATCTATACTAATATGATAAAACTGAATAGTTTTTAGGGTTCCGTACCTCGAAAGGAAAAAACGGAACCCTTATAGGATCACTTTGTTGTCCATCCGTACGAACGTATGTCTGTGTGTCAAGACCCTTTTTGTCAGGAACGCGTGGAGGTATCAAGCTGGAATTTATATCAAATACTCAGGTCTACTGTCCCTTGGAGCTGTACAAAAATTAAACTTCTAAGCCAACGCAATCAAAATATACAGCCGTTTATGCCGCAAATTTTCGACACTCGCAAGGGAATCAAAACCTGCAGGGTACTTCCCGTGAACTCAGAATCTTGAAATTTGGTACGAATCAACGTCTTATAGCACAGATAAAGGAAAAACTGCGAAAACCGTAGGTTTTTAGTTACATCATATAATAAAAATATTTTACGGAACCCTCGGTGCGCGAGTCCGACTCGCACTTGGGCGGTTTTTTTTTGTTTGATTGTTTGTTTGTTTGTTTCAACGCGCTAATCTCTGAAAGTACCAGTAGAATTCGAAAATTTGTTTTTGTATTGGATAGTGTATTCATTGGGGAATAGGCTATGTAACATCACGCTACGACGTCACCGACGGGGATGAAACCGCGGAGAACTGCTAGTAGTGGTATAAACTGACCTGCACCACGAAGATTGGGCGCGTACTCGGCGAGATCAATTTCGTTAAGCCATTGCATGACGCGGTGCGAGGACCAGCGCGCCACGTCCGCCGCGTTCACCTCTACGGGCTCTCCCTCCGCGTTCACGGAGCTTTCGCCTTCCGCCGCGCGACGGATCATCGTGTCAGGGTCGAATTTGTTGTCGCGAAGGACTTGGATGCCTATAAAACATAGACATGATAAAAGTTTTTCTAAATTAAGTATCAAACGAGACTTTGAAAAATCCCTTCTCTATTTCTTCTTTTTGTTTAGTAGGTGTTGATGAGCTTCAATGTTATCAATAATAAAAGATTGAAGTTCTCTTTCAAAAATACTAATGTGTTAAAAAAAATTATCAGGCTCGAAGGACCATTTTATGTACAGTGTAGTGAACTGTACACTACCTACTGTTAATTTGTAAGTTATGTAGTTGTGAGTGTGCTTGTGAGAGAAAACTCTTCTCGTAGTATTGCAAAGTTTATTATTCACTAGTTACATAAACACAGTATAATATGATATAAAGTGATACTTGCATAGGTACTTCCGTTAGTAAGTTAAAGTGCACAATGAGCCAAATTAATTTTTACGAATCAATCAGCTAAACAATATTATACCTAAGGTACGTAAACCGTACACCGAATTTAGACCAGTGGGCGAACACTAGTTAATTAAAAAC